>JAFFST010000140.1:16348-26936 GCA_022414735.1 Noturus placidus | reverse complement strand
ATGTTGATTCTGTATTGATATATCTTGTTGTACTCTGAAAAGTGTATGAGAATCAATAAAAATTGTTATAACAAAAAAAAAAATATTAGATGAATTCACTTTTTGCAGTGAAGAACTAAGATAAGAGATCACACTGTGAAGATATTTTGAATAAAGGCATTGTTATCTAATATTTCTCATTATGAGATTATAATATAAGAAATATAATATACCATTAAACCTATTTCTAGACATACAGACCTGTGAAAAAGTATTTGCTGATTCCTGATTTCTTCTGTATTTTTTGTGTATCTCATACTAAATTGTTTTAGAAATTAAAACAGAATCTAAGATAAAACAAAGGCAACCCGAGTAAACACAAAATACCGTTTTTAAATGATAATATAATTTATTGAAGCAAAAAAGTTATCCAATACCATCTGGGCCCTTGTGAAAATACATTTGCCCCCATTGTTAATAATTCCCCAAATTTATGAAACTGCATTCATAATGGAGTTCAGCTGGACTAGACGCAACCAGGACTGATTACTGAAAACCCTGTTTAATCAAATCAACACTTATATAGAACTTTTTCAACAGTATGAAGTTGGTTAAAAGGTCTTATCCAGTAACACACTATGCCAAAGTTGTAAGAAATTCCAGAAATGATGAGGAAGAAGGTGATCGCAGTACATCAGTCTGGGGAAGGTTACAAATCAATTTCAAAGGCACTGGTACTCCAAAGAAGCACAGTTAGAGCCCAAGTAGTGGCCAACCTTCCAAAATTCCTCCAAGAGCACAGCAACTACTCATTCATGGATGACAACATCAAAGGAACGGCAGGCCTCTCTTGCATAAATAAAGGTCAGTGTTCATGACTCTACTATCAGAACGACGTTGGGCAAAAATGCCGTCCATGGAAGAGTGGTAGATGAAAACCACTGCTAACCCAGAAAAACATTAAGACCCTGTTTACACTAGTGGCTTGTCATTTTAAAACAGCATTTTAATATGAAAATGATCCTCGTCCACACTGGCATTTCCACTGTGTTTCTGAAACAATCTCCATCCACACAAACGAATGTTCATGTCACATGACCATTCAAGCACACTGGGCATGTGCATACAAGTGCACACAGGAAGTAGACATTGGCAGGCACAAAAAAACCAGCGTTCCATTTAGGTCTTACGCCGCTTGAAATGAGATTTATGGGCAATTGCTCTTATCATAGCTATCCTCTTGCGCATGTTGGCAGCTGCAATATTATAAAATACAGAATTTAACTGCACAATGGCAGCAAAGCTTGCGGTCTCCGTGTTGATGCATATACGATCATGGTAGCGTAATATGGTCATATGGCAGAGGCTTGACAAATCAGCGAAGGATACGCAGTGATCCAGAAGACCCAATCACAGGGTGAATGTGGGCATTTGTTTTCAAAAGTCTTCATTTTGGTCAGAAACGTGAGCCCAGAGTTTTCAAAAGTCACAGTTTTTGAGGGTGGAAAACGCCGGAGTAGTGTAGAAGACAGCCATAACTGTAGCAAACATTATGTGTTTTAAAACAAAAAATGCACAGGACCAACAGGACCTAAGGCTCATAGGAATTTTGCCAAAACACACCTTGGTGATCCTCAAACCTTCTGGAAGAATGTTCTCTGGATTGATGAGTTGAAAGTGGAACTGTTTAAAACACAGAATTCCACATAAAGAACATCATACCTACGGTCAAGCATGGTGCTGGAAGTGTGATGGTGTGGGGATGTTTTGCTAATTCAGTGCCTGGGCAACTCACAATAATTGAGGGAATCATGAATTCTGCTCTCTACCAGAAAATGGTGTTGGATAACTTTTTTGCTTCAATAAAAAGATAACAATAATAACTGTATTGTGTGTTTAATCATTTTGCCTTTGTTTTATTTTGTATTTTGTTTGATGACCTAAAACTATTCAGCATGATAGATACAAAAAAAGTCTTATTGCCATATAATTTTGCTTCTTTCTATAAATAAACACTTAAAATAATCAAATTATCTAACAATAGCATACGATCATTTAAAGCTAGAAATGAGAAAAAATATAAAATATAATATAAAATTGGCTTCATAACCTTATACTTATTTAAAGACTATATAATACAGAGAAATAGTATAATTTGTCTATATTCAAGCTATTTTTACTTGCTAAGGTATCATTTGTTTGCAGCTTAATGTATTATCACCTATGCCAGGTGCAGCAGAAATAATGAAAGTAATCAAGCTGTTATTACAGGCACGTAAAAGCGACTTTACTGTGGTGAAGCTAATAAACACATTGCCCTGAAGAATCAGAACTGAATTCTCCACAATTCATGTGCTTTGCACCATGTTGAATTGAAAATAAATACTAGACAGTGCAATAAGTGAAGATTACAGCTGCATTTTGACACTCCTGTGTCTGCAACTCCCATTAACCTCATCCTGAAAAGAAGTACAGAGATGTGTGTCTAAAAGCATTTAGATGAGATAAGAACTCTTTTGGAATAATGTACTCTGTATCGATAAAAACAAAATTAGAGCAATGCTTTTGCAATAATTCAGCGCATTATGTTTGGAGAAAAAAGGGTTGTGTCACATAATGGAGGTTTAGATGGAAGCAAGTGCATTTATGGCGGTTTAATAAGACAAAGTCCAAGGATTAGGCCGAAATCAATAATCCAAGTCACACAGAGGTCAAGCGATCAGGCAATACTAGGCAGGGCACAGGATGGAGGTCAACAGAGTAAACAAAGGTTAAAGATCAGATAAGCAAACACGACATACGACAGAGACTAGGCAACTGATCGCAATACTTGGCAAAGTCCTAGTGTTTGAAAAGTCTCTTATATACTGTGGTGTGAGTGTGTGTGAGATTGGATGGAGGTGTGTGTGATTAGTATGAGTGTGAGTATTCTTTGTGTGTGTGTGTGTGTGTGTGTGTGAGTTTGCTGGGAATTGCAATCCATGGAGGACATGAATGTTGGCTGCCATGCAGTATGGGAAATGTAGTCACTGGTTTTCTGTGATATGACAATTTGTGCTTACGATCCCAAGACCAGCATGCAAGCATTAAAGAAGGGTGGTTGGAGCATCATGAGATGGGGCTGCTTCTCTGCAATTGGTGCTGGGGCATTACACATCATCAAAGGAAACGTGAATGGAACAATTTACCAAGATGTATTAGAGTAGGCTTTAATCTCATCAAAAAATTGAATCTGGTGAGAAGATGACAACAAGACAACAACAAGACAACAACCCAAACATACAGCCAAAGTAATTCAAGAAGGCCTTGCATGACCTAATCAATTCTGTGACCTGAATCACAATGAAAATTTATGGAAAATTGTGAAATGACGAGTCCATAATAAGGAATCACCGGAAGAGAGCTTTCTTTCCTTCCCTGCAGTACATTTACACCAGATGGTGCCTGTGGACTTGCTCAAAATAAACAAATCACATTCAAAGATATTACAAAAGGAATTATCATACACATGCCATCAATGAAGTGATTGTGAGTAATCCCAAATAAAGATCAGCTGTTTCATCCAACTGTTGTGGTCCACAAAAGGGTTGTAAAGCATGTATGGGATTGCATGGTCAATTAGTATCAATCAGGAGAGGGGTGCAAAAGAATTCCCAAAAAATTATATGGAACACCACAAAGGTCAGTGGCAGATGCTGGCAGGAGTGAGATGGGCCACCCCAGAACGATGCAGCCATGGGCACCTGAACAAAAATGTCAGATAATGACATATGCATACAATGTGCAATCAGTCATTCTGTCGCTCATCTGTGAATCAGTGATGTCACTATGTTGAATATTTACCTTTGAAGGAATGGGCGCCTTGTACTGCTTTCCTTGTCATTCATCCTATTTGTACTGCTTAGAAGGTTTACCTATCAATATTTTACGTTTAACTTTGTACCGTACTTTGTTTCAATGAAATACTTAAAGATATACATCCAAATATACCCTCAATCTAACATAATCCTGCCTTAATGTGGTCTGCAGCCAAATGAACACAAGTAATCACATTAATGATTCAGTTTCCTTTCCTTGATTGGCATCATAAACATTTTCTATTATTGTATCATTAAGGGGATATTCCAATGCTAAAACAAACATCCTTGCTGTCTTCTGTGTTATTATTTCACCCAGGGTGCCAAGTAATCTAGATCTACCACTGGTGAAGGTCGTCATCAACAAGTGAAGAAAATGGGGCACCACATTAGCAAGAATAGGACATCCCTCCAAAATTGATGAAAGGACAAGACGAAAAGGAGCTGCAGGTATATCTGGCAAGTACTGGTCACTCCCTGCATGTGACAACAATCTCTCATATTCTTCACATGTCCGGCCTATGGGGTAGGGTATTTAGATGGAAGCTCTTTCTCTTGAAAAAACAAACACACAAATCCCCCAAACTCACCTAAATTTGCAAAAACATACATACAATCAGCACGAACTAAAGCCAAAATAGAACTTTTTGGGAATAATTCTAAAATATATGTTACAAGACAGCTCATCACTAACGAACACCTTAACAACAGTGAAACATGGTGGTGGCAGCATCATGCTCTTCTCTTCAGCTGGGACTAGGGCTCTAGTCAAGATAGAGAGAATTAGGGATAGCTCCAATCTATTTGGGCACAAAATCTGTTGGCCTCTGTTTGACAGCTGAAGATGAAGAAAAAAATCACCTTCCAGCATGACCCAAAGCACAAATTCAAGTCAACAAAATAATGGCTTCAGAAGAAGACGATCAATGTTTTGGCCCAATCAGGGCCCAGATCTAAATCCTACTGAAAACCAGTGGAAAGACGGGCTGTGCACAGGAGAGCCCTTTACAATTTTTAGATCTGGAAGATTTTTGCAAGGATGAGTGGAATAAAATCGACAAAAAACAAGATGTGCTCAGTTGGTATATTCTCACCCAGAAACACCGAGTGCGGGTTTACAAGCAAAATGTGCTTTAACTAAGTATTGCTTGAGGGTGTACACGCTTAGGCAACCAGGCTATTGTCATTTGTTCTTTTTCTCTGTTTTCTGGGGAAGTGGTTAAGATGGTGGACTTCTAATTGGAAGGTATTGAGTTAAAATCCCAGTACCGCAAGGTGCCACTGCTGGACCCTTGAACAAAGTCCTTAACCCTTAACTGCTCAGTTGTATAAATGAGAGTAAGTCGCTCTGGATGAGGGCATCTGCAAAATGTCATAAATGTAAATGTTTTCCTAAAGCATTTTAATTTGTTTTTGTTGGTTGCTATATCACATTAAAGGCATACTTTATCTTGGTTTCATTTTTTTTACTTCACAAAAACCTGCAACTTTAACAGGGGTGTGCAGACTTTTATACAGAACTGTATAACCAGGATTTTTATAATACTGCACAGTTCATAGTGCATAGTTTATGTGTTTATTTTTTATTATGCACACATTGCATGTGGAAAAAAGTGACAATGGCAGGAAGGGACCAAAGAACTCTGTTCTGTGCACCAATCACAAAAAAAAAAATAAATAATACAAGACCCTAACCCCGATGGACCTTCTGACTTATTCCATCACAAGCCTAATGGGCCCTCTTCTGTTTTTAAAGTCCTTTTCGGCTCATTCTCTTTCCTGGCTTACCTACAGCTTTCAAAACAGCAGAATTTCTGTTTCAGCGTGGTTTCAGATAATTTGGACAGTGGGCCTCATTGATCAAGCTAGATACAAACAAATTTATTTGTAAATCATTTGTAGGAGCCTTTACACAAGCAATGTGGTATTTGTAAAAAAATTGTAAGGAGACTCACTAATGATTAGTTGTGGCTCTGGCTATCACCGTGATTGACGGGCATAATCATATGATTCATATGATTGAATGATTGGCATAAGTCAGTGGAATTTTTTATGGATTTAATTTAATAAAAAATTGGGAAAGCAAGTCGTTTCACACACACACTGTCCCGCCGAAGCGATGAGAGGAAACAGTCGCAGGAGGAAGCAAAGTGCCGTGTGAGCATGAGGCGTTATAGTAGTCTAAATACAGGCGAGGTTCAGGCGATCAGCAAACAAACTATAAGAGGCAAGGCTGAAACGGAGTCACGAGGCGGAAAACCAGGTCAAAGTCAACGGGAAGTCAGATACAAAAGAATATGCTCGGTAACGCTAGGATTGGGTCGCTAAGACGTATACTTCGCATTTAGTGGATGTGTATGAAGGGAATTTATAGTGGTGGGAAGATGTGTAAATGATTGGGAACAGGTGTGTGCACTCAGAACTCGGGAGAGGGAGAGCACATCCGGGAAAGCGGGGATTCCTGGGATGTGTAGTTTGGCGTGGTGCGCCTGCGTGGAAGTGAGGCGCGTGTTCTTTCCTGGAAGATAGAGTTTGGCACGGGTGGCACTGTGACAGAGCCACCCCCAAAGGGCTCACTCCGGGAGCCAAGTCCCTTCTTGGTCTACCCCGTGGATGTGGGGCTGGGAAGGCCGGATGTGTTCTGTGGAAATCCCGAAGGAGCTGTGGGTCTAAGATATCCCTCCATGGTACCCAGCATTGCTCTTCCGGCCCGTAACCCTCCCAATCTACCAAATACTCCAATGCGCCCCCTCTCCTGTGTCTTGATTGGAGTATCCTTCTGATCTGGTAAGCTGGCTGTCCATCGATTTCTAAAGGGGTAGGCGGGGTCACGGAGGGCATTTTGGTAGCTAGCGGGCCATCCACCACCGGTTTGAGGTGGGAGACATGGAACGATGGGGATAGGCAGCTGTGACATGGCAGGTCTAGGCGATACGTCACCTTGTTGATCCGCTTGACGATCTTGAATAGGCCTGTGTATCTGGGAGATAGCTTCCTTCCACTCGGGGGTTGACGTAGGTCTCGGATGGACAGCTACACCCAATCCCTTGGTTGGTACTGGGGGTTAGCACTGCGGCGGCAGTCTGCCTTGCGTTTGTACCTGGCAACAGTGTTCTGCAGACGACGGTGGGTCTCTGCCCATACTTATTCGCTCTTCTGGAACCATTGGTCTACTGCAGGGGACGGAGTGGGTGTTGCATTCCAGGGGAACAAGGGAGCATGGTACCCCAGCATGCACTGGAACGGGGTGAGCTTGGTGGTCGAATGGCGAAGGGAATTCTGGGCGTATTTGGCCCATGGTAAGAATGTGCTCCACTCTTCAGGGCGGTAGGAACAGTATGTCGTAAGAACCGGCCCAGCTCCTGGTTCACCTGCTCCACTTGCTCATTGGTTTGCGGGTGATATCCTGATGAGAGGTTAGTGGTGACACCAAGCTCGGTCATAAACCAAGCCCATACTCTGGACATGAACTGGGGTCCCCAGTCACAAACGATCTCCTCGAGGATGCTGAAGTAGATGAACACCTGCTGAAATAGAAGTTCGGCTGTCTGGAAGGCGGAGGGAAGTGTGGGTAGTGGTTTTACCGGTGGGGAGTGACCGTGGGACCTTGTGCTGGGCGCAAGTGGAACAGGATGCCACAGCCTTGGAGATGTCTCTCTCCATTGCTGGCCACCAGTATCTTTCCTGCAGGAGGTGCAGGGTATGGCGCGCCCCAGGATGGCCCGACGCGAGAGCGGTGTGGGCCCAGGTGATGAGTTCCTGCCAGATCTCCTCGGGGACAAACAGGCGGTTGAGTGGGCATTGCCAGGGTACTTGTGACCAAGGGACCCTCTCCAGGAGTTGGTCCAACTCCCACTCCAAGGCGTTGCATATGCAGGTGGGGTCGATGATATGTTCATCGTCTCTGTTGACTCGGATTGTGAGGGGCTTGGCCAGGGTACTGAAGTTCCGTATGAACCATTGACAGAAATTGCTGAACCCCAAGAATCGCTGTAGCCCTTTTATCATGCTAGGTCTTGGCTAATTCCTTACCGCCTTGTCTTTCTCTTGATCCATTGAAACTCCCTGTGGGCTGATTACGTATCCTAGAAAGGTGATGGTGTGCTGATTAAATTCACATTTCTCAGCTTTCACATATAATTGATTCTCCAACAGGCGCCGTAAAACCTGGCAGATGTGCTTGAGTTGGAGTAGATCAAAATATCGTCTATGTAGGCGATCACGTAATGCTCCAGCATGTCCCATAGTACATCATTTAAGAGACGTTGGAATATGGATGGGGCGTTAGCAAGCCCATACAGCATTACCAGGTACTCATATTGTCCAGACGTGGTGCTAAACCCGGTCTTCCCCTCGTCTCCCTCCCGGATACGGACCAGATTGTATGCACTTCTTAGATCTAACCTGGTGAAAACTGTGGCTGTACGGAGTTGCTCCAAGGACGATGGGATGAGTGGCAGAGGATACCGGTACTTCACACTGCACTGATTGAGCCCCCGATAGTCAATGCAAGGACGAAGCCCCCCTCCTTTCTTTTTAACAAAAAAAAAAAACCCTGCTGAGGCGGGGGATGTGGATGGTCAAATATATCCCTGTTGTAGTGCTTCTTGGATGTATTCTTCCATGGCCTCCTGCTCCTTGATGGTCAAAGAGTAAATTCTTTCTCGGGGTGGAGTGGTGCCCAGAAGGATGTCGATTTTACAGTCATACTCCCGTTGAGGAGGAAGTCCACTTGCCTTTTTCTTACTAAAGACTTCGAGGAGGTCATGATGGGCATGGGGAAACAGAATGTGTTCTGCCATGTCTGGACTTTCTATGAAGGTGGATGATAGCGTAATTACTGGATGCTGGATGCAGTGAGTAATACAGTGTCTCAACCATTGCTTAATTTCTCTTTGGGCCCACAATATCTGGGGGTCATGATGCTTTAGCCATGGGAGGCCGAGGACAACGGGATGACGGGCGGTTTCTATTATGTAAAACTGGATGTTTTCCTGGTGTAGGGCGCTGAGCCATAGGTGGAGGGGTTTGGTACAGTGCGTGATCATGCCTCTCCCTACGGGGGCACCATCAATGGCCTGGACGCAACAAGGGTGTTCAAGTGGACGGATGGGGAAGTTGTACTGAGTGATGGTTTCTCTAGAAATGAAGTTTCCAGCTGCTCCGGAGTCAATCAGGGAGTCCAGAACACAATAGGTGGTTGAATATTCCAGCACTATGGGAAACGTGAAAGCAGCTTGAGTCATACAGTGAACAAGGGATTGTGTGCTTACCCCGAGGCGAGGGTGTGGTTTCTGTGGACACTGTCGAATGAAGTGGGTTTGTTCGCCACAGTAGAAGCAACGTTGCTCTCGGTGACATCGCTCTCTTTCCTGTTCCTTCACACGGGTCTTACCCAACTCCATGGGGACTTCCGGGTTCAACGGGGGGGGGGGGGCACCTCCATAGTCACGGGGGTGAGGTCACGACCCTTGAGTAGGCGGTCTAGACGTGTCGCCAGGCTGATAAGGGGGTCCAGTGTTCCCTCATAGTCACGACACACCAACTCTTTGATGACGTTGGCGTTGAGTCCACGACTGAATGCGGTTTTCAGCACCGGATCAATCCATCCGCTCCTAGCCGGCATGGTCCGGAACTCTAGGGCATAATCGACCACATTGCGGGACCCTTGAGGTAATGATAAGAGGTCCTCCCCTGTCTCACGATTGTCGAGAGAGGGGTCGAATACAGTACGGAGCGGGCGGTTAGTTGATCATAGGAGCGGGCTCCGCCCCCCTCCTGTTCCAACTCTGCGATGGCCCAACTAAGAGCTCTTCCAGTCAGAAGTTTCATGAAATGGACAATTTTCTGCTGCTCAGTCATCCCTGGATACGTAGAAAACAATAGTTGTGCATTGAAGAAGGAAACCCTGGCAGCGTGTGGGATTCCCATCGTAATGTTCCGGAGCTGCAGTAGGCGGTAAGCCGGAGCAGGGGTTGTGGGCTTGGTGGGGGCGTGGCATGCGCTTGGGTGAACTGTGCCGCTTGTCTGAGCTGCATAACTTGTTCAGACAACGCTATAATCTGGGCACCTTGTTCACTAAGAAGACGACCATGTCCCTCAATGGCAGCTGGCCATTGAGGATATCCCGCTGCTTCCATAGGAGGCGAAGTATTCTGTCACGCTGGAGTAATGAGAGGAAACAGTCACTGGAGGAAGCAAAGTGCCATGTGAACATGAGGCGTAAAGAGAGTAGTCTAAATACAGGCGAGGTTCAGGTGATCGGGCAAACAAACTATAAGAGGCAAGGCTGAAACGGAGTCACGAGACGGAAAACTAGGTCAAAGTCAACAGGAAGTCAGATAAGAAAGAATATGCTCGGTAACGCTAGGAACGGGTCGCTAAGACGTATACTTCGCATTTAGTGGATGTGTATGACGGGAATTTATAGTGGTGGGGAGATGTCTGAATGATTGGGAACAGGTGTGTGCACTCAGAACTTGGGAGAGAGAGAGCGCATGCGGGAAAGCGGGGATTCCTGGGATGTGTAGTTTGGCGTGGGGCGCCTGCGTGGAAGTGAGGCGTGTCTTTTTTTCCTAAGAGATAGAGTTCGGCACCGGGCGGCGCTGTGAGACACACACACAAAAATTATACATACATACATACATACATACATACATACATATATATATAATGTATGTGTGTGTGTGTATGTATATGTACGTGTGTGTGTGTGTATATATATATATATATATATATATATATATATATAT
>JAFFST010000140.1:0-13164 GCA_022414735.1 Noturus placidus | reverse complement strand
GCATTTTGTGTTTACTTGTGTTGTCCTTGACTATTGTTTAAATTGGTTTGATGTTCCGAAACACTTAAGTGTGACAAACATGCAAAGGAACAGGAAATGAGGAAGGGGGCAAACACTTTTTCACACCACTGTATCCCTTGAATCAAAGCTGATTATCTACACTTCAATCACATCTTGATTGCTTGATTTCAAATCTATTATGTTGGTGCAGAGGCAAATGTTTGAAAATTGCGGCACTGTCCAAATATTTATGGACCTAACGATATATAACATCTATCTCTCATATATATATGAGAGAGAGCCTCACTAATATTGGCACCCTTGTTAAATATGAGCAAAGGAGGCTGTGAAAAATTGTCTATTGTTTAACCTTTTGATCTTTTGTTAAAAAAAATCCCCAATATACTCTGGTCTCATGGATATCAAAAAAATTACAAGCAAAACACATTTTATCTTAAATATAAGTATGCAACAGTTATTTGCAAAATTTTTGTGAATACTTTCTGCTACCTCCCTTTGCCAAGATAACAGCTCTGCCTCTCCTCCTATAATGCCTGAACACGTTGGAGAATACATGACAAGGTACCTAAGGCCATTTCTCCATACAGAATCTGTCCAGATCATTCAAATTTTGATATCCATGCTGGTGAACTCTCCTCTTCAGTTCACTCCACAGGTTTTCTATTGGTTTCAAGTCAGGAGACTGGGATGGCCATAGCAGGACCTTGAATTTGTGGCCAGTAAACCATTTTTGATGTATGTTCTGTATCATTGTTCTGCTGGAAGATCCAACCACGGCCCATTTGAAGGTTTCTGGCAGAAGCTGTCAGGTTTGATGCCATGTCAGTCCATGATGCCATATATCCTAAATAAATGTCCAGGTCCTTGCAGAAAAACAACCCCAAAACATTAAGGAGCCTTGGAGATGGTTTAACAACTCAAACCATCCTCTTCACAGTGTGTTGAGATGATATAGACACACGTCCAATCCCAGGTTGATTCATAACATTTCCAGCTGACTGGAACTTCTTAATTATTGCCCTCATGGTGGTAATGGGCATTTGCAATGCTTGTGCTATTTTCTTATACCCACTTCCCATTTTGTGAAGCTCAACAATCTTTTGACACACATCATGGGTATATTCCTTGGCCTATGTTTTACCGCATACTTACCTCATACTCGGTTTCACCCCTTGGAAACAGAAAGTCATGGTTGAACAAGTTCCTGTACCTAGTTACCCAGGTGTACTATTTTTTTAATATCAATGGGAATATACTCAAACTCTATTTTTCCTCATATAAATACATGGGGTGCCAATAATTGTTGCACACCTATATTCAATGAAAATTCATAATTGAAAATTACAGAAAGTGATCAATTGACAGATCTGATATGATTCAGTCTATAAGCCATATGTTCCATAGTGTGCTCCATGCCAGATTGAGCTTTTTCACGAATACATTAAGTTACTTTATGACACATGCCCTCCTGTACAATATGCTTTACCAAGATGACACCTGCGTTCATTGTTGGTGTGAGAGACTTCTGGCCAACAGTCCCCAAAACCAATAAAACCTTGTGCCATGTGCTTGGTGTCCCCCATTTTCATGTCAAACCATTTTCCTTTCACCTAGTTCACCTTTTCTATAATTTGTCTGGCCATTTAATTTGCTATGCTGCTAAATAATATTTATTTATTATTTAGATGTGAGACAAAATAACTTCCACCTCCTATGCCTCTGAGAATTTCCTTTTCTCTCACCATTTTATCCTCATTTTTTGAGATTTTATGATGTTTTGTGGGAATCATTAAATGCAAAGTAGCTGTGCCTTGAGCATGCTTTGCACTTTATGGGGGATTGGCATTGATATGAATATGGACATGATTGTGAAGAAAATAAAAACTTTTGTAAATACTGCAGGAATCTTTATGTTTGGTGTAGCCTATGAAAATGTTTACAAATATTAATTGATAAATGAGACTCAGCGTGTCAGATTGAGGACTGCAATTCATGTCTCAAGTGTGAATTGCACGGAAAACATAGGGGCATCTGTTAGTTTAACCTCTGCCTATCATCCTCAAGGTAATGAACAAGTTGATAGAAGAACCTACGAAGCTGGTTGAAAATGGTTACCTTACTTCCCATGGGCTTAGTATTTTCAGAACTCCCTGCATCATTCAACCACCCAGTTTACACTTTTCCAGTACATACTGCGATGCCAACCACCTCTCTTTCCTTGGAACACCACATCCACATGGATTACTAAAAGAACTCACCTGTTTGTAATCACACTACTCCATGGTGACTTTGTGAAGTCTCACTCCAGTATCTGATTTTTCCAGTCCTTTGATATCTGCCTCTTTATATTAGTGGACTGACAATAGCCTACTTCACTTCACCTAGTATTGCCTGGGTTGTGCCTACCCAGGTGTTTTTGATCACCTGACCATTTACCTGCCCCACGTCCATGTTGCTTTCAACTACACATATCCTGATACACCTAATTCAGTTCTTATTAAGTGCTAAATTGCTAGACTGGGAAAAACATATAACTTTGCAGTGCTTTTCCTAAACTTGAATATGGAAACTTGAAAACTCTGAACCAGTGGAAGCTCTTTATATAGAATAATGTTGTATGAATATACAAAAAAGAATAAACAATTTTCTCTGACACTCTCCTTCCCTCAGACACTTGCCCAGGTAGCAGCCTGTCTGACCTATAACATTGAAGGTGGGCATCGAGGCAGACTGATGCTTATCCTGTTCTGAGGTGGGAACCACTGTCACACATAGGCAGACCGTAGCTATGTGGCTCATTGCTGGGACTGCAATAAGGCACTGCAGAGGAACCAATCAAAACAGCGTGTGTAAGTTAATAACAGAACTACCTACTCGCACAGGAGATTGGCACAGAGATATAAGAATTTTCTATTCTTCTGGAGTTAGTTACGCTGGTTGTAGTATGATGATTATACATTTTATCCATGCAGTCTGTCAGTACATTTGTAAGATGATACCATATTAATGTGTCTCAGTTCTGTATGTATGTGTTTAAAACGTGAAGAAATGCTAATATTTTAAAGATACTGTCTTTAAAAACAAAACTTTAATCAAAGCAGCTTTTCTAAACACTCTTTCTCAGACGAATCATGAATTCTTACAGGGGAGCAAAACTACAATATGACACAGTACAGTACATCTGATTTAAAAGGTAAAGAGGTCAGGGCAGGGAATACAGTATGTACTGTGCTTCAGCAACACAAATTCTATACAGAATGGAACATGCATGATAATACCCATGCACAAAACATTTACTATTTTTGACTAAACATTACTATTTCACTAACATTACCAAGTCAGGTTTTAGCAACATTAGTAAGTATTTATTGTAATCTTATCATTAAAGATATGAGATGAATCTGTTTATATTTATGTTCTCTTTGTTTACCTGTCTGCTCAGTTTACACCAGCAGTGGTGAGCACATAAAGAGACCATAATTATCACTGTTTCAGTTTCTCATGCTCTTACTCCACATCACTGAACACACAAAGGAGGGAACACATACAGGCTGTGGGTTCTAATGATCATAATCAGCATAAACAGGTGAACCTCACTGCCTAACTCATTAATTATCCCTCACCTTCCTCCACTAAACTTCCTCTCTTATTACAGCTTTCCCCAAAATGACACCCTGCCTGCCACAATAGCATTGCCACCTCATAGCTCCAGTATCTCTGGTCTGACCCTAAGCTCAGGTTGTTGTCTGTAAGAACTTTCCAAGTTCTTGAGTTTCTTCCTGCCTCTCAAAACATGCCAGTATCTCTAGATTTCCCCTAACTGTCACGAGTGTGTGACTGTGTGCATGGTGCCCTGCAATGGACTGGTGTCCCATTCAGTGTCTATTTCTGCCTCACACCCAGTGTTCCTGGCATAGGCTCTCGATCCACCATGACCCTGAGTAGGATAGCGTAGTTTCTGAAGATGAATTAATTAATTAATGAATATTTAAAAACACATATCTTATGAATATTTGCACCAGACAGTAAAGATTCATTCGCATTTGTGTGTCCAGTACTGAGGAAGGGAAACTCATAGAGGACAGTGGAAACTCCGATTGAAAATCTAGACTGAAAAAAAATGGATGAATGATTGATGAATTCTCCTATTACACTAGGATCAGAATCCAAACCAAAAGGGCAAGTCTCAGGTGTCACTGGTGTCCATATAAGCTTAAACATACACATCCACCCACACTCAAAACACATACGCATAGCCACACACTGACAGATCATGTTACAGAGTAACAGAACAGCAAAATGAGAATGTGCAAGACCAATTAGTTTTCCAATGTGACAATAGAATATCATGCCAGAGGCAATTATGGCATCTCAGAGTAGAGGTATGCATTAGAACTGAGATCCCACAAGACCCACAGGAACACCAAAAACATGGGAGCAGAATTGTTTAAGCCTAGAGGGAGTGGGCAGTCAGAAACGAAACTTGAGGAATAAAGAGATATAGCACATTGCTAATTAACTTCACACACTCACTTTCAGGATATTGGGCATGAGGCTGGAATACACCCTACATTGCAGGACACCATGCACAGACATTCATACTTGTAACTAAGGGCTACTTATCTTAGTCAATGCACTCATTGGCATTTTTTTTAGGAAACCGGAGAACCCAGACGAAACCGATACGGACAAAGGGAGAATGTGAGAAACTGCACACAGACAGTAACCAGAGCTTAGGATCGTACCTGGGACCCCGGAGCTGTGAGGAGACAATGCTATCCACTACAACACCGTGGCACACTAATAATGTTCAATTTAAGTATAATCAGCCATATTATACAATCTGTCTCGTGTCTGTGGGTTGCCTGGATCTATGTCAAGCAAACCGGTTAAACATAGCTCTTCAAGTGTTTACATAACATTTAAAATTAAGACCATTTAAATTTTTGCCTCATCGTAAAGCTGCAACAGTTGACTTTTTTATATTATTTACTTGTACAAATAACCTGGGTAATAACGTAGAACAAGATAAAAAATAATAGTTTAGGCCATGGCTGCAGCAGGAGTATATTATGTGGCTGAGAAAACTTGTTTGGAAAACTGCACTACAATACAGTGCTGTTTCAATTTGAATGTGCCTCTTGTTAGTTATTGTAAAGATATGCCCCAACACCCAAGGACTCAACATTCAAGGACTCAAGGAGTAAAAAGTTAATTCTTATTCAACTCAACCTACCTAACCATAAGAGGCATACACTTGCTATATTTTGACAAATTTTGCGTAATCGTTCTTTAAATTAAGTTGCTTGCAAAAACTTTTATATCTGTAATGCTGGATTTGTATCTTAGAGGTTCATCTCATCAATTGTGTATTAATCAAATGCTGATTCTATAACGTAGCGACCTTTGAACCACCCCATGAAATAATTTCTGTTGTAAAATATAAAGTAATTGTTCTGAACGTGCCATTATCCAGCACGACTTTCATTTTTACCAACAGAAAAAGTGTGGAGAGACCATTAAAGAAATTATACTGAATATTGTAAGAGAAGGATAGAGAAAGAGAAATAATTAGTAATAAACTAATAAATTATAGAAAAGTGTTGCCACATAATCTGTATATACATTTTTATACTCTGTGAATACCCTTCAGACTGGCCTTGAAAGATGGGTTGACATTGGCCGTTCTCATTAATAATCTATGTCAGTCCTGGCTTCCAAACACACACACACACACACACACACACACACAAACACACGCACAAACACACACACAGTGGCTCTCAGAACTAGGCTTTAATGACTCAGTTCAGTCATGCACTACACTTAAAATAGTGAAGATAGCATTTATAGATATTTGTCCTGTGGACTTCCATTTATTAAGCTTACATTTTTATAAAGGGAGTGTAGAAAAGACTAATTAATTGCTTTGCAGTAAATACTGAATAAAATACTTTCAAATAGTGATTACCCATCTCTTTGTTATTATCTCTCAATCTCAGCAGCGCACTGTGTGCTCTATCTTCTGGTTCTGCACCTTCATTTGTGCTCCAGTTGCCCATCCATTTGTGTGTGCAGTTCCACTGAGGCAGACTGTGGTGGGCATGACATGATTACATTGCCTGCCCTATCTCTGCTACCTTCAACTATTCAGACCCTCCTCCTGCCCAACAACCACCTCTCATCCTTGTCTGCTTCAGCATTCACCAACCTCAGCTCACTGGTGAGGCTTGACCTATCCAACAACTACCTGGACAATCTGCCAGCCCACATGTTTGCTGAGCTGGCCAACCTGACTGACCTTAATTTGAGGAACAACAGCCTAACAGCACTGGACGGCGACCTCCTGCAGGGCTTGAGGAGTCTTCAGCGGTTGGATGTGTCACTGAATGGCCTACGTGCTGTGCCTCTTGGTCTGTTAGAACATCAGCATGGCCTCACCTGGCTCTCTCTGGCAGGAAACAGACTCCAGGCACTGGATAGGGCTGCCTTTGAACCACTTGTGAACCTGCAGCACCTTGAGCTTGGCTCCAACCCATGGGAATGTGACTGCAAGTTGCGTGACTTCAAGAACTGGATGGAATGGCTCATCTACCGAGGTGTGGGGGAGTGTTTAGACTCTAAGTGTGCATGTTCACATGCAATGAATTTGTTAATATTTTTAATGCATCATTATTAGTTTTCTTTACATTCTTTTCTGTGTTACCCATGCAACCATACGTAAATTCTTGCTAATACCATTCTTTCTTGGGAAGACCAAGTCGAGTATACTCTATGAGATTGTTGAACTACTCAAAAAGCTGATGACTAGACTTAAATCCATATTTGTGTTTGTGACTGGCTAGGCTTATGTTGTAGCAGGCTTGAAATGGATTTCAGCTCCTCAATTAAAAACTGGCCATTGTATGCACAAATGGTGGGCTATGTACCCTTTTCGCAGTGTTAGCTAGTAGTTAACACTTTGGTGGATTTGGAACTTTAATTCAGATTACTGCAGGGTGTTGTTTACAATGTAGTGTTATAGTTTCATCTCTCTATTTCCCTCATCCTTTGTCTCTCTCTTTCAGGTGGCTACGTGGATGCTGTGGAGTGTACCCTCCCCAAAGATCTCAGAGGCCGTGACATCCGGAGTGTTCCTGTAGAGATGTTCAACTACTGCCTCCAATCGGATAATGAAAATGGGGGTGGGACTGGAGGAACAAAAGGTGGCTCTATGCCGTGTGCACGTGCAACCACTGCTCCTTTGCCTGAGAGCACTGTGGTACAGAGTGAGCCAGAGCCGGTGGATTGTGCTAAGCAGCGTTACCGGCCTATAAGTGTCCGTCGTGCCATCGGCACTGTGGTGATTGCTGGTGTTGTATGTGGCATTGTGTGCATCATGATGGTTGCTGCAGCTGCTTATGGATGCATCTATGCTTCTCTTATGGCCAAGTACCAGCGTGAGCTGAAGAAAAGGCAACCCCTGATGGGGGATGCTGAGGCTGAAGCTGACGCTGAGGAGAAACAGATTTCATCAGTCGCATAGAAATAATATAGATTCTATATACAATTATGTGATGACAATGGTCTCTTTGTATTCTTGCTTCCACACCTAGTTTTAAACATGTGTGCACTTTTATGTACCATTTGGGTGTTTTAACATATGTTATTTTTAAATAAACCATACAGTCCTCTTAGTGGTCCTGAAAGGGAACTATAGCTGCAAATTACCTCAATATTTTAATGTTCAAGTGGACTCAATACAAGTGGACTCAAAAGTGGACTCAGTTTGTTGAGCTCATTGATGAGCTCTCATGCCACTTGTTCAAATAACAACTTTTTATTTTATATGATGCAATCATTTAATTATGGATGAAAAATACTATAAGTGGGGGGGGGGGGGGGATGAGACAATGGGAACTCACTCATGCTTCCTGTAGTTTCAACATTACTAAATCTTTGGCATAGACCAAATACAGTGCATTCGGAAAGTATTCACAGCGCTTCACTTTTCCAACATTTTGTTATGTTACAGCCTTATTCCAAAATGGATTAAATTCATTATTTTCCTCAAAACTGTACAAACAATACCCCATAATGGCAACATGAAAGAAGTTTGTTTGAAATCTTTGCAAATTTATTATTAAAAAAAAATAATAATAATAAAAAAAGCACATGCACAAACGTATTCACAGCCTCTTCGATGACACTCAAAATTGAGCTCAGGTGCATCTTGTTTCCACTGATCATCCTTGAGATGTTTCTGCAACTTGATTGGAGTCCACCTGTGGTAAATTCAGTTGATTGGACATGATTTGGAAAGGCACACACCTGTCTATATAAGGTCCCACAGTTAACAATGCATGTCAGAGCACAAACCAAGCCATGAAGTCCAGGGAATTGTCTGGAGACCTCCAAGACAGGATTGTATCAAGGCACAGATCTGGGGAAGGGTACAGAAACATTCCTGCAGCATTGAAGGTCCCAATGTGCACAGTGGCCTCCATCATCCGTAAATGGAAGAAGTTTGGAACTATCAGGACTCTTCTTAGAGCTAGCCACATGGCCAAACTGAGCGATCGGGGGAGAAGGGCCTTAGTGAGGGAGATAACCAAATATCCAATGGTCACTCTGACAGAGCTCCAGTGTGTCTCTATGGAGAGAGGAGAACCTTCCAGAAGAACAACCATCTCTTCAACACTCCACCAATCAGGCCTTTATGGTTGAGTGGCCAGATGGAAGCCACTCCTCAGTAAAAGGCACATGACAGCCTGCCTGGAGTTGGCCAAAAGGCACCTGAAGGACTCTCAGACCAAAGATTGAACAAATATAGAACTCTTTGGCATGAATGGCAAGCGTTTTGTCTGGAGGAAACCAGGCACCACTGATCACCTGACCAATATCATCCCTACAGTGAAGCATGGTGGTAGCAGCATCATGCTGTGGGGATGTTTTTCAGCGTCAGGAACTGGGCGAATAGTCAAGATCGAGGGAACGATGAATGCAGCAATGACACAGAGACATCCTTGATGAAAACCTGCTCCAGAGAGCTCTGATCAGAGCTCTGTGCACAGCTCTTTTTTAAGTTCCGTGGGTAGGGTTGCTAGGTTCTGCATATAATGTATAACATTTAATATATCTCCTCTGAAATTATTGGAATGGCAAGGCCAATTTTCTTGCTTTTGCTATTCACCAAGGATGTTCTTTGGATTATTTTTAGATTTTGGTTTTGCTATGGATGGATGGATAAAAAAATTATAAAATCAATAGAGATAATAGAATAAGAATCAGAATTTCAGATTTCATTTCCTGATATTTACATCTAGATGTGTTAAACAACTTGGCACCTTAGAACATGGCACCTTGTTTCTTGTTCATGACAGGTGTTTCTTGTTGCCTATTGTGTAAACAATAGCTCCAAATTTCTAGTATGGGTTTGAGCAGCCACTGTTGTTAAAAAAGATAAACCAACATAAAGACCAGATCACTGTCAATGGGAGAAAAGCAGGTAATTTTGAAGGTGATAGAAAAGATGGAAAATCGATCATAGCCATAGCGGTTACAACCGTTTTGAATGTCCTGAAAAAAAAAGAAATCACTAGTGTGCTAAAAATCAAACACTGAACAGGTCAGACAAGGAACAGCATTTGCTAACAGAAACATTGTGAGAGCTGTAAAGATAAAAAAAAAAAATAACTGTCAGTGACATCTCCAACTACCTCCACAGGGCAGGTATCACAATCCAGTTGAAGTTCTCACAACCCACTGTTTGAAGAAGCGCATAAATATTGAACATTTGTCCTGAGGAAAAGACTGAAGGGAGATAGCTCAAAAAAGAAACAACTGAAATATGTTGTAGAAAAAACCTGTAAAAGTAACACACACACACACACACACACACACACACACAAACCTCAGCTAGCTTTATGCAGTTATTGCAAGCCAGGGATGTGCAACCAAATATTAAGTGTTATTTACTTTACTCTAAGTCTATCTGTTCTTATACATTTGCTCACCTAAAAATTGGGTAGTCTGCCACCAAAGGTGTCATGTTCTAAGTTAACATGTCTAGATGTAAATATCAGGGATTTTGTTTATAGCATATTGTTTACAGAATAGTGTATAGCAAAAACAAAAAGAATTGGCCCTGCCATTCCAAAACTTTCAGAGGAAACCATACAATGCAAATCAGAAATGGCACTTTTGTTTCCCCCAGAATGACTGAGAAAAAGAATACAAATGCATCTAATATTTCCTATGCCTGACCAATTTGGGCTAGTTCTCTTTTTGTGCAGTTTTTGTAGTTGAGGTGGGAAGTTCATCATGAAAGTAAAAACTATGCACTCATGCATCTTTTTATTTGTTTTGATAAGCAGGATCTCTGAAGCTGGCAAACTTAATTTTTTTTTTTTTTAAATAGAAAAGTAAAAGATGTTCATAGTCAGTCACCCTTCTAATGCATACACTACATACATTCACAAACCATCTTTGTAGGAATGCCTGTACCCCTGGTCATTCATGCAGTATATGCTCTGTGCTGCTGTCACATGATACATACAGTTTAGAATCTGCCAGAAATGCAAATAGTAGCACAGTGCAATGATTGGCTGATGGGGTAAGGACATGCATGTGCCAGTTTACAGGCATTTCTATTTAAATGGCTGTTAGTAATAAACAATAGTCGTATACAGTTGCTGATGCTCCTATCACTGACATTATTATTATTATTATTATTATTATTATTATTATTATTATTAGGGGTGCTAATATAACAATTATTGTGGGGTGGAGTTTAATTTACCGAGACTGCTGGAAGTCATGTTTGATTGCACGGAATCAGACAGCATTTGAAAAGCATGTTCAACATTACATTCTGAAGTGGTCTGCCATGTTTTTCTTGTGATCATCCATAAGGGGTGCTGTATATTTAACATACCTGGAACTGTAAATCCAATCAAGCCGCAGTTTGGTATGTTGAGTCATCTGTGCTTATCTGTACTCTGATTCCTAATTTTGACTGAGTTACCTAAAAATTTGGTATCAGTCAGTCAACATTCAGCAGGCATTTCACAGCGTTAGCATTACATTGTCACAAAACCTGTACAGTATGTTCATCCATGGTCTCTATAGTGTTCTATGTAACTTGGGAAGAACTGGACACTGCATGCAGTATTTGCAAAGGGTGCTTGGATTCCAAGATCACTACATGTGGCTGTTACTATTGCTATTATTATTATTATTATTATCTACAAAGTGACAAAACTGCAGCTACATACAGATACCAAGCCTCAAGTTCAAAAAGCCGACTGGGACCACTTTGTTTTCATAAGACACAAAATGGACTACAAAATGAAGCACAAACAAACCAGTGCAGTTAGCTTATGGTCTATTTTAAAGGGGTATATGTTTCTTAGTTGTATTCACATATGAACATAAAATGCTCAGTCATCAATCTGAGACCACTTGGAATGCTAAAACAGACTGTGTGAAAATACGCATAGTTTGTCTTTGTGTATTTTTCAGCATTACAATATTGTATGCGACAAATGAGAACTGATGGCTAAAGCTGAGTACAAGATCACTTCATGTCAATTGTCATCTTTGTAACAGGTTCTTTTTCTAGTACAGAAGTAGCGAGAGGATGTTTTGACCAGATCAGGACAAATATCCATGTCATCATGTTTGTTTTCAACTGCTTCTTTATGGATTGAAATATATTAGCAGCCAAAAATAAATACCAGTGTTTTTCCAAAGTAAAATATGTAATGTTTAATAAGTGTATGGGTTTTCAGTCTGTATAAACAATGAAGAGGTTGGATTCTACTGTGGACTGAATTTTGTACTTTTGTTACATTATTTAGAATCTGCAATACACTGACACGGATCTTAAAGATCATTTTATAACAGGTTCTCTCTCTTTTATATAATTTAAGCTCAGAACTCTTACCATCCACCACACTAAACACTGAGTGAAGGATAAACAGAGAGAGGAAGTACATTTTATTTGAATTCTTACAAGTCTCATTTGCTCACATATTCATTTTTGGTTATTATTGTCACAATGCAGGCATACACTGAGTACTGCAAGCTAGTTAGCAAGTGAGATAGGTGTCTAAATTATTTTGAGAATTGAATTTCAATTGAATGAATTTAAATATTAGCCTGTACATGTATACTGATACAAACAGAACAAAGATACATTATATACCACAAAAATTTGTATTTCTTAGGTGTAAATTGCAAGTTATAGCCTTTAATCATAAAGTTTGCTTGTTTGTTGTAATATATATATAATCAATTCTTATTTTGCTGTGAAAATCACAGGTCAAACATATGTTCCCTCCCAAATGTATTTCCATTCAGCTACATAAAAGGCCAAATAATTGTTTCGATTAACTTTTGTTGGATGACTAGAGCTAGAACATGAGACCCTTAACATTCGCGTGTAATGTTTTTTCTTTAAATGCAGAAATACCATAAAATCTATTTTTACATACACTAGCCAAAGTTTGTGGACACCTGACCATCACAACCAGATGTACCTTTCCAAAACTACGGGCATTAATATGGAGTTGGTCTCCAATAATCTCCACTCTTTTGGGAAGGTGTTCCACTGTAACGGTCGTGTAGATGGGGCGGACGCAATCGCAGATTTTAAAGATTTAATATATAACAAAACAACAAGACAAAGACACTAAGACTGATATAACTAGAGACTGTGGCAGGAAACAAACACCAAGACTTAACACTGACACCATGACACAGACGTGAGTCTAAACACAACGAAAAACAAAGGCTAAGTGAAAAACAAGGACTCATATATATATATATATATATATATATACACACACACACACACACACACACACACACACTAGTGCTCATTAACCGAAACGTGAATAGCCCTTCCAATGGATCAGTGCCTTATCGATGGCGGAAGGGTTTGCGTGTGCTAATGAAATTGCGAGCTATGCTGTCGGGAGTATATACTCCCAGAAGGGTCACCCAAGGCAGACAGGTCAAAGTTGAAGCACCAGACTAAATCTGATCCATTCGCCAATACGCATTGGACAAGCGCGGCGAATTGATGTCCATTCCTGTTGTATGCTGACACAGACGAAATCATGGCCCTTATTCCCCGGAGGCCAGCGAGCACCTACCTAC
>JAFFST010000135.1:29332-47755 GCA_022414735.1 Noturus placidus | reverse complement strand
TATTAGGTTTAGGGGGGCAATCACTTTTTGACACAGGGCCATGATGGTTTGGATTTTTTTTCACCTTTAATAATAAACACCTTCATTTACAAATTGCATTTTGTGTTTACTTGTGTTGTCCTTGACTATTGTTTAAATTGGTTTGATGTTCTGAAACACTTAAGTGTGACAAACATGCAAAGGAACAGGAAATGAGCAAACACTTTTTCACACCACTGTATATGGCCAAACGTTTTTGGACACCTGACCATTGCACACATGTGGTTCTTCCCCAAACTGTTGCCACAAAGTTAGAAGCACACAGTCGTATATGATGTCTTTGTATGCTATAGCATTAAGATTTACGTTCACTGGAACTGACTGGCCTGAACCTGTCGACATGGACCACACTGCTAAATCCTTCCCAGAAGAGTGAAAATGGATGTGAAATAGGATGTTCAAACAAACAAACATGAGTATGATGGTCAGGTGTCCACAAACCTTTGAGGGATTAAAAAAATAATTTTATATATTTTTATAATGTATTACTATATTATAATTAACATACAAAACACAGGAACAACAGTGTCTATTTAAGGGATCTGTTAGGTAAGCAGTTATGCGAGTTACTACTTCTGGGTAATGTCAAATCTTAAGCCAGCACAAACTAGAACACAGAAAAAAGCAGACGCAACATTCAGAGGACATTCAGTCAGAGCACTCACCTGCCATATACTGGGCCATGTTCCTCCAGGGTCTAAAAACAGCTTCCCTGTTGTTGTTAGCTGTTTTGATTTTTTTTTAAAGCAAAACACATACTAATATATTTATAATGCTCTTGTGCTTCGGCAAATCCACTCTAATGGTGGCTCCAGTCTATTATAGAAATTACTAACTAAAGGTAGTGGCCTCCAAACATCTGAAAAGTCCAACCAAAAAAATACAACTAGCAATTATAAATACAAATAAATATGAAAAAGCCCAACACAAGATTTTTAAATAATTGAACATACAGCAAAACATGACCCCCCCCCCCCCCCAACTTAACAGATGCCAGGTAGTGAAATTCACTAATAGTCCAGTCCCCTCTTGTATTCAACAGCACATAAAATAATGTGTTTTTCATGATGAACTTGAACACAGGAATTAGATGTTCTAAATTAATCTTGGGTAATCTGGTTTAATGTGAGACATGGAAATGGCCTGACTACATTACCAAGCCTTATTTATATCCTCAGAGTCAAGTGTAGGTTTTGGGGTTATGGAATTAGATCCTCTCTTTCTGTGATTACCGGCATTAGACATCACACCGATTTCATATTAGACTCAGCACGGATTAATTATCCTCGTCATATACATGAATATGATTAGCATTTAATTATGTCAATCAAAACACTGGATATGGTAACAATGATTTTTTTAACCTACCAAATGAAACTGTTTTTTTTTTTTACCTCTCTTGAACATGAAAAATGCCCATTTTATTTTTCACCAAGTGGTGAGATATCAATTGACACCAATCTGTGTAACAAAAAAAGGCAGATAAGCAAGTTCACTGTTATATTACATCTAGGTATTATTTGCATTCATACCTGCTTGCAGGAGCGTCCCTAGGCATAAGAAGAGGTTTTGTGTGCCTTTGCTATTCCCCAAAAACACAGACGTATACAAGGTTATTCATTTCAAATATTCTCTATCTCAGCTCCCAAAGCCAATGTGGACCATGAACATCACATCCATTGATAAATATCAAACAGAACCCTACAGTTACATACTGATAATGAAGTATGGGACAATAGTTAAGGAATTCAATAATTTATAGTGAGAAACTTAACTGATACTACAAGTTACATTCAACTCTTAGTTCTGATAAACCCACCAGCAGTGTTCTATTTTTATTTCCATTTGATCATGCCAGGCCACAGTTAAAAGACTCAATCCTCCCATTCCATATTCCCAGTACAGTAAGTCTCATTTACAAGCTATTTTAATATCAAAATACGCAAGCATGAAATGTCCTCCCGAATAAAGAGGAAAAGCATCAACACTGAAAAACAAGTCATCCACACATACAATGAATAAATGGGGAAAAACATACTTCTAAGACCACTTTGCTTTTAGGCTAATTTGGCTTGATATTATATCTAATGTTAAGCTAACCAATGAGACTGTAATGACTACATGAAACATTTGCTCAAGTCACAAAGTCACAAAGATCAGGATTGCAAAATTTTAACAAAATCACTTGTGCCAAAAAAGTAGGAAACTTTAAAATATCTATCAGCACAATCAGATAATCACACCCACAGGCACAATACATTTCAACACCACACATCTTTAACTAATAAACAAAAATAAATTAGCTTACACCATTTTATAAATACATTTTGAATATCGAAAATCTTTCAAACTCATGATGAAGTTAAAGTAGTCTTTTCAAAGAGTCCGGTTTGGCAGTTCAGTGTTCTGTATTCATTTTAAGTCCCCCTCAGGAGAAATGTTCCACTCATTTACTGTGGCAATGAGTTACAGACTATGTCATGTTGGAAAAGCCGGGTTGTTTTTTTCCACAGAACAAGCTAACTTCACAGTATTTGTAATCAGCATTTCCCTGGTCTTGACACTATGAGCTTAACAGAGTTAGGTTTTACATATAAGAACGTCTGCAAATGGTCCCAAAAGGTTCTTGTTAAAGATACAGCGCACCCACACTAAATATGTAGTAAAGGGCTTAATGTTCTCTGAAAAGGTATAGTTTTGTTGGGGGAGAATATAAGGCATGTATGTGTTCTCTCCCTGCTCCTGGATCCATACTTCATATTTTACCTCTCTTACCTTCAAGTACTTGAGGTTCCAAGGAATCTGCCAGGACACGGACAGCTTTGCTTCATGGGCAGCCTGAACTGATGTCTGGCACTTGGGATGTCTGACTCGACCAGGATGTACTACACTGACAGGTTTGCTCTTTTTGAGATTAGGTTTAATTTTTAGACCACCTCGAATGACTTCCAGGAAGGAAGGTGTGTCCACAATGGTGTCTTGATAAATCCGGAAAAGCCACTCTGGGTTGCGACAGCAGAGGTGTCTCTGTACCTCCTTGCTAGCTAGGATACGCTCCTGTTCATCTTTCTCCAGGTGAGTGATACCTCCTTGGTCCCAGGGGCGGTCAGGATAGGCTACAGAATTCTCTTCAATTGTATTTCTCCACGCTATATACTGCAGGTCCATTCCTGGCAAGGAGGCCAGAGTTTTATATGGAGTATACTGTTCTGGGTTGACAGCATATGGAAAAAGTTCGATGACAGCAGCCCCTCGTGGTAGGAACATGGACGTGATCAGTTGAGCACCATGCATGCTGACCAGCATGGATGCCGCACTGATAAGCTGGACTATGCTTGCAAATGTTTGCTCCTCCAAGGACACGGTGACTGTTCTCATTTTGTACTCTTGAGCCAAAGAAAGAAGCAACTCTGCCTCATTGAGTATCAACCTGTTAGAAGTTCTACTAAACACAACTATATAATCATCACCTTCAGGCCTCTCCTTTGTTGTGATATTAAGTCTGTCCATTATGAACGAGGCAAACTGTCGAATCTCATTCCCAGACACCAGAATGTTAGCTTTGGGCCCTTGGGGCTGTACAAAGCCGTACTGATACCATGTGGTCATCTTTGACAATCCGACATAAGACTTGGTGAAGCACATGAGCTTGCCAAAGTTCCGTAAGTGCTCTTTAAGTAGTGGCTGTTTGCTGCTAAGCATGCGATAGAGATCAAAATGGCTCCCCTCTCCCCAACCTTCCATGAAGACGAGCCTGGCTTCATCATCCAAGTCTGTGTACTGTTGCATGGTGTAGAATATTGGAAGAAGATCATCGTGGAAGATGTGCATCAGGTTATCAGCGTTGAAGCGATTGAGGATGAGAGTGACATCTGGCACAAACACAGGCTTCGTCATGTACTTTAGTGCAGCTGCGGGCAGTTCCAAGAAGTTAAAATACTGAGTATTATGATCCTCAACAGAAGACAAGTCCAGTAGGGCTGGTTGGAAGCGACGAGGGCCTAAATTGGGAAGCATGACTGAGGCATTACTATGGAAGAATATGAACTCCTCAGCCTCGGAACAGTAGCAAAGATAGTCAAAGCGGCATATGCGGTCGGTGTGCATCTTGCCAGTGCAGACCATCCTTGTGCCTTGCTCTTGCAGTGCCAACAGAGCGGCATGATAATCTATGCGCACATGTGAAAGCTCCTGGGATTGTCGTGTCAGCTGTAGCTCCTCTTCCAGTTGGGACATGTGGTCGCTTAGCTGAACATACTTCCATAGCAGGGCTGCAACCAGCGATACAAGCAGGCCATTTAGCACTGCTGCCAGGTTTATTCTACAGCCTAATGCATGCATTGCAGTGGAGTTCCAACACCACGCTCATGCTCGACCTGTACCAAGAGGAAAAATCATACATTAAATACTGCTGTTATGAATATGGGATGATTTCTTTCTTTTTTTTTTTTATTTACCCGCACAAACAAAACTTAGATCTGTAGTTCTCTAGCATTAAAACTTGATATCACCCTAATCCTTTCTGACAGTTAGAAAGCTTTATACATTAAATCTGACTGGAGGTCATTTTCTCTTTCTGGTACGTTATCAAAAATTTCAGATTTAGTCCTGCCTTTGCGCTTATAATAACCTCCACTCCTCTGGGAAGGCTTTCCGCTAGATTTTGGAGCGTGGCTTTGGGGATTTTCCCCACTCAGACGCAAGAGCATTAATGAGGTCAGACACTGATGTTGGGTGAGGAGGTCTGTGGTGCAATCAGTGTTCAAGTTCATCCCAAAGGTCTTAAATGAGCTTGAGGTCAGGGCTTTTTGGAGGCCATTCAACGTCTTCCACAACAGCCTTGGCAAACCATATCTTCATGAACCTCAGTTTGTACACAGGGACACTGTCATGCTGGAATATGTTTGGGTCCATTAATTCTAGTGAAAGGAAACTGTAATCCTACAGCATACAGAGACATTCTAAACATCTGTGTGCTCACAACTTTATGGCAACAATTTAGAGGCCACAAAATAGTTAAGGTCCACATATGGGTGTGATGTCCATTGTTGGGTGTCCACAAACCTTTGGCCATATAGTGTAAGTTTTCTCTCCCAATAGTGAGTTACAGAAAAGAAAGACCAATGGCTTAACTTCAAACCTTAGTATCTAATTTTCTGAGCCACTGAACTTCTAAAATAGCCATCAGACCGATAGAATAGACACAGTGGCCTAATATGTTTTATAGTCACGATTGGTATGTCCATCTAAGTCCATCTATATGAGGGATTACTAGCCTTGTGGGCAATTATTACAGTCTTCCAGTTTCTGTCTGCTATATTACGAGCATTACAAATCTGAATCAATATTTGCTTGAAGCACCTTCTGTAAACTTATCTGGCAAAATTCTTTTAGATTTCTTCTGACAAATTTTCTCAAAGGCTGTACTTGGATGACATTAATTTTACATGGGGAGCTGTGGTATCATCCCTTACAGGTGTTATTCTTGGGAATTTATGTCCAGATTGTTTTTCTCCCTCCACTCTTTTTCTCCAGACAAATTCAAAGGTAGGCATAAGAATTATAACCCTGCTTTGGATAGACCTCTCAGCGATTTAACAGGACATTATGCTTTAGAATATGTTTCTGACCATAGTCCAACTCGTGTATAGTTAGTTGTGACTGTGCATCCATAGAATTTCTAAATACTTCTGTGACACTTTCGTTGATCTGGCTTGTCTATGTACAGTCCTCACATCGATTAAAATAAAGGCATATTTATATGTACCATATGGTGTTCTATAAATAAAGTTTCATAGCTGTCTGGATGCAATTTCAAGGAGATGACAATTTTATTGAAGACATTACAGCCATCAGCCTGAGAAGCATTTAAATAAGGTTAACTATTGCTTATATACACAGTATTGTACTTTGTACAGACTGAGTTGTGATTTATTATCAAGGCCCTATTTTGCAAAGACAAGTGGTAAACTTTATTTTTGGATGCCAAATTTGGGATCAGGTGAAATAAATTTAGGTGAAAATAAACCATGCATTGTGTGAATCCCATCGGTCCTTGAACATCAATGTGCACACTTCTACGTTAAGATCACAACAGATCATGTTTTTTTTTTTGTTTGTTTATTACATCTCAATATTGATACAGGTGTTTGGTGAACTAAACAGATACCAATAGTGGCACTGCTTTACACCCCTAAAATGAATGGGGAGGTTTAGTGGTGAAATGATGGGGAGTTTAAACCCCAGTGCAGTAAAAGACCACTACTGGACCTTTGGACAAAACCACTACCCTACCTTAAGATGTCAAAAATGACAGAAGGGAAACATCCTGATGAATGGCAATGGTGATAGTCTTTCCAGTTGCTGAATCTATATAAAACAGAACTATTTTTTATATTTTTTTTACCTTAGAGACTAGATACAAAAAGACACTACAGTCTCGACTATTGTCACACTGCCTAAAACAAATTCATAAAGATTTTCGATTAAATATTTCCATTAAATAGAAACAGAAATGCCACACATTTGGCGTGCTGATAGAGTAGGAATGCTAATTTTAACAGATAATGCAAATCTCTCTCAATATCATTTTTATCCGCAGAGTGTCAGATTTTGAGCGGCAAGAAGCATTACCCTCCAATCCAATCATCCATAACAAGGACAGTGGTGGTGGCAGGGTTTCCAGTTATGTGCTTTAATCCTTTTCACTGAGCAAAGGGAGGCACGAACCATTAACTGTTACTGCCACTTTAGTGCTGTACATAACACTAAAGAACCACTCATGCCCCTGAAGGCACTGGCAAACACAAGCTGTGTTCAGATGACTCTGGAAATAACCATTAAGCTAGCCAAAATATAAGCAGTCTTAATAAACAGAACAACTGAAAGTGCCATTTCGATAAATTGTATCATTTGAAATGGTATTTGAGGCACAGGCTTAACAAAGTGCAATAATATACATCATATAAAATTTTTTTTACACTTTTTCGATTCTCGATATCTAACGGGTCTTCTCTGGGAATTATCCCTAACAGTACCACGGATAAGATGCCGCACAATTCATCCAAATATACAAGGCTATTTTAGCAATCAGCTGTGTTTATGTTCCTCTGCTAAATAGCTACAAAAACCTGCAGTTGAAAAGTGGACTATGCATACCTTAATGTAAGAATATGCCTTTTATATTGGAGCGGTCATCTTAAATCAAACACGCTTGCTCATCTATATAATTGATAGTGAAATAAAAGCCTCTGGGAGATTGTAGAAGTGCTGCATGAAATAAATTGACATTTTCAAATATTAATAAAGTTCTTTATATTTGTTCTGCTTTGTGGTTTACCGTTAGACCAGCCAGAAGTTCTGTAGCTGAAGAAGCCAGCCATTGGCTCCCGTGATCTGTTTCACATTAGCTGGTTTACTCACAGTCGACCCGTTCCATCTCAGTTGAGATCTATGATGCCTTTGTGCCACTAATTTATTGTAAATCCTCAAACTACCCAACAACATTGGCAAAACATTATTTGGCAAAAATGGACATACAGCCATTAGGCATTGTGAAGATTATTAATTTCAGCAGCGACAGTGAAATTCTTGTGCATTTAGTCAAGTTTTGATCCGGGCGGAAAGGTTTCACTGTCGAGCTCCAACAGTGAGTCGGATAAACACACTAAAGCGACACTGAGGTGAGTAAATTGCCGCTAATATGTTAAAAGCACTTGACTCTTTAAGCAGCTAGCATCATGAGATATGGCACTAATATAGTCATTCAAACATAATTCATATAGCATATATCAAGCAGGGGCCATGTCCTTGAGCTGCTCTCCTCCCTTCTCTCCTTATGAATGGAGAGGTAAAGCAGAGATGACAAGGCTCCCTTGGCTCTGTGGCATACAGCTGCGCTGTTTGCTGCGGGGATGATAAGCACCACAATGATGGGGGAAGGTGGCCTAGTGCTTCCAATGCATTTTAATCAGGCGTGTGGAAAGACACTGCTCTCAGTCTTCCACTGGCCCTCATCCCCCATGCGTCCCATAAAGAGAACCGAGCATGGATCTGCTCAGTTCTAGCCTAGAACTTTTTTCTCACAACATCAAACTGAAAGGGCGGGGGGGAAATGACACCCTCATTGACCACTGCCTTATTGTGTGTCCCTTTAACCATCTTCCCAGTTTGTCCATCTTCATTTTTAGCTCAGCTATGACAACAAATTTGTGTAAAACAGTTAATAAAGCTGATAAATGTTATCAGCAATTGAAGCATTCATGGGGTTTAACACCTCATAAATTCAAGTGACGTGTAAAGCTGTTATTTTAAAGCACGTCCACATGGGTGGACAAATCACTAGCCCAGGACAAGCAGATTTTGTGTTCAAAATTAGGTTCATCAACCAGAAGATGATAAAACAATGCAATGCTGTCACTATAGTGCAAGCTCCTTGTTGAGACTTGCTGCACTACACACATCAGCTGAGGCGATATCTGGCCATTGCTAAAAACTATTTTTACTCTTCTGATTGACTAGCATACACAAACAATCTTTTCAGAATCATGAATATGCAGGCATGAGGAAAACACTGCCAAAACCAATCTCAGCTTGGTCACATAACTTTCCTGCGAGCACAATACGTCACGTCGGATGCGAGCCAAACTCATAATATGTTTTGAATTGGACAGAACACCACAGTCAAAATCACATACTGTAGCCAATGCATTGGAAAAGCAACGTGATCATGTATATATTTATTTCCCTCAGGTTGCATTAATGGGCGTACCTAGCTAACTAGTTGGCCAAACATTATTACATTATGTTTGCTGACTTTTTTTTAGCTTAGTTATTTATGTTTCTAGGAGACCCAAACACGAGACTAGACAGCATACTGAATTTTTACGTGCGGACTTGAACTTGTGTATATGCTGAAACTAAACTAGCCCTACCTACCTGTTTCCAAGTTATGCATTGTACTTTTCTCATTTATCAGTTGTCTCTGAGTGTGCTTTTACTGGAATCCATTCCCAATTTTAAAAATGGTGATATTAAGTTGAAGTATTCAGTTGTTTCTGCTTGGGAGGAAACATATTTTACGTACATATAATAAAGAAAAGAATCATTCCTAAACAAAAGTCCTTTATTACGAAATGATTTTAATTTACATGCTCTTTTTATCCATGTAGACATAACTACTAGGTGCAGAAACATTCAGAGGGTGGAGTCTAAATTCATTACTGTGTCACCGAGATCACTTTGAGTGGTTATAGGCATGTTGCATGCTGGCGGCGATGAAACGGCTAATGTGGCCCAGAAGCCTTCTGCTCCTCAGAGACGAATGAGGAATGGAGCTGAGAGAGTCCTCCTGCAGGGGTTACGAGAAACAATGTCATCTGTTCCCATGAGGAAAAGGACTGTACGTAAGACTGCAGCACTGAGGTGAGGATAAGCCACTAGTGTGGGAGTAATACAAAACTCGAAGCTAAATGTGCTCCAAATTTTGGAATATTTTAAATCTATAGACTTGTAGTTATTTATAGATTTTGCAGATGAGCTCTCTAATAAGGGTGACACTGTGGCACAGCGGGTACCTTCTTACAGCTCCAGGTTCCTCAGTTCAATCCTGAACTCCTGAGGTATGTGAGTGTGTGTGTTTTCACATGGTTCCGTGTGATGGGCTAGTGACTAGGCTCCAGATCCACCTTGACCCTGACCAGAATAAAGCGGTTAATGAAGATGCATGACTGCATTCATCAAATAAGGTATAGACTTTTGAAAGACTGCTCAAAAATATGAGACATCTTGGCTTATTAAAAAGTTGCTTTTTAAATTTCTGAACATAAACACTCACATAACATCAGGCTCTCTCACGTTATGGGCCCTCTTTAGGTTTTTTTTATTCCAGTCGATCAGTGTTTGAACTCTAAAGACATCCAATCTACACATTTTAATCTGTACATTCCATCGAATTTATGTATAGAGCCTGAATTACAGAAAATAAAAGCATGCTCAGGCTATAAAACGTAAATAAAAAGCACCAGTGACGTTATAATTTAAAGCACAGACCTGCGCGCGCCTTCACCATCTTCCACCTACAGACAGCATCCAGCTCTTCTCTCATATGTTTAACCGGCGGAAAACTTTCACTTTTTTAAAATTTCACAAACAGGAACATGATAAAGCGGCGCACATTTTCTGTGAACTATAGAAAACAATACAATACTTACCAGAAAGCAGATAAACAGGTCACTGGTATCACAAGTCAGTGCGGTTCTAGTGCTTCAGTAACTGGCTAAGACTGAGTGCAAGTCTGTGCGCGCGTGCGCGTGAGTGTGAGTGTGCGCGTGAGTGAACGGTGCACACGGCTAGCGTGCTTCCAGAAACCTCACGACACCATTTGCTTTATCCGAGGAAAACAAGCACCGATTACAGCTTGATGCAGCTAAAATGCTCAGCTTTCTTTACGACACCGTCTGGTCGTTTCTTCACAGTTCTGCTAGTGAGGTGAATCCGACTCACGAACTGTCAGACTGTACAAGCCTAACCCGGCTGAGGGATAACTCCGCCCACGAGAACTGAGCTCAAACCTGAATCTCGCGATATCTGAACGTGGGCTCGCTCTGCCTTTTGGGCTCGTTGAAGAAGTCGCTAGTAGTGATTCGGATCTTTTTACTGACTCGGATCTTTGAATCACGTTCAGCAATATGAACGAATGTTTTTTCTTTCACTTCATCAGAATATCATTAAAATGCTACATGTTAAGTTCCCCAACACATCTAGTACTTACGCAAACGTTGATCACATTTGGATAAACAATAATAAACTATAGGCTAACAGAAATGATTAAGTAGTCTAATTGCTTAGCTGTGTTTTCAGGCTATGCAGTCTCTGTTAATTCACCTCATTTCCCGATCAGAGTCGTTCTTTCTCTTGTTACGTTTATTTCCTGGAAACGATTAGTCCTCCCGAGTGTTCGGGTTCGACTCGTTCATTCATCCCGTGACTGCCCCATAGGCAATGCAGTGGAGCTGTGACGCGTGAACAAATGACTCCAACCTGAAGACTTTAGACATGAACTAATCATTTCTGTTTCCGGTATTGCAGGGTGCATTGCATATGGAGCGGTCACCAGAAGAACAAACGACTCGAACCCGAAGACTCTTGATGTGAACTAATACTTTTTTCCTGTTTCCTATAGAGAACCTGTTGGGTTGTTGCTGTGCATGCACACTCAACACAAAATTAACGAATCACTCTCTGAGACATCTCGTTGTTCCCGAGTAATATTAAAGATTCTTTCAAAATGAACGTATTGCTCACGAACAAAACATCACTAGTCACTAATTTGCCACGTACAAAGGAAGCAGTGATTTGTGCATTTGTCTAGTAAATTAATGCTTTACAAGTGCTACAGTTCCAAACTTAAAAACAAAGGGACACGTTGGAGCATGGTGATGCAGCAGCTAGTGTTTCCATTGTATAGTCCTTGGTCTCCCGGTTTGATCCTGTGCTTGGGTTATTGTCTGTACGGAGTCTTTGTGCATGTCTGGGTTTCCTCTGGGTTATCTATTTTCCTCCTCCTTCCCAAAACCATATCATAGGTGGGACTGTATTCCCGCCTCACATCATCTGTTGCTGGGATAGACTGGATGCATCACAGCCCTGAGCAGCATAAGGCAGTTACTGAACATGAACAAATCACTCAGTCATACTGATGATTAGATCAGTGATACTGATCTAATTTAAGGCTAATACTCAACGTCTAATCACTGTACTCTGTTGAGGATGAAATTACTCACCATCGTCGTTTTTCTCTAGGGCTAAATACAGTTCCTGATTGAATGCGATAGCCACCAAACTCACCACAGAGCACACAGGGTGTGATAATATTTAGTCTGTAGAATCTGGTGAAGGTGAACAGTAAACTTCATGTCACTGGCTCACAAATGTCCCAACAAATCAATGACACTCCTCTTCATCCCACACTTGTCAGAACAAACAAGTCAGCATTGTGACCTGAAATGCTAACCCAAAGTTTCATCATGAAATACTGTTGAGAATGGAACTTTTTGAGTTTTCATGGTCACTGCATAATTCCATGTGTTATTTCATCAAGAAAAAGATTATGAGCATCTGTCCAAACTTTGGATCAAGTGTGTATATTACGGTATATGGGCGGCTGTGGCTCAGTCGGTAGAGCGGGTTGCCCACTAATCGTAGGGTTGGTGGTTCGAATCCCGGCCCGGGTGATCACATGCCGAAGTGTCCTTGGGCAAGACACTGAACCCTAAGTTGCCCCCGATGGCAAGCTAGCACCTTGCATGGCAGCTCTGCTACCATTGGTGTGTGTGTCTCATTTGTAAGTCGCTTTGGATAAAAGCGTCTGATAAATGAATAAATGTAAATGTATTACGGGTCTCAATTTCCCAGAAACTTTATTTTTGGCTTTGAGCATTTACTGTATCCCTGAGGTGTGAGGAATAAAGCACTAACAATAACAGCATTTCCCAAAGTGTTTTATCTGCTTAAACCACAGGAATTTGCCAATAAACAGTTATGTTTGTTCTGTGTTAAATAATAAGTTTTTAAAAAAACTTTTATTAAAAACCTTAATAATAATAATAATAATAATAATAATAATAATAATAATAATAATAAAAATGTTATTAATAATAAAGATTATGTCTTGTCTGCCATACTATTTGTAATTATTGAATGGCAATGTTAAAACAAACGTATTAATATAAACTTGTGATTTCAGTTGCAGCCAACACTACAGTCTGAGCTGTGCTGTTATAGGAAATGAATCAACACCTGACAAATCAGATCAAATGACAAATATGATATATATTGTATAGCATCCATCACCTTCTCTAGAAAACCAAAGTACTTTTGACACAAAGTTTATAGATGCTTTAATAACAGATATGAAAATATCCATAACCCATATCCGCATAACACAAAAGATTTGTTTTGCTGGCAGATCAGTGATGCTTTGCTGTACTTTTGTTGCTGTTGAGTTTGGGGCTCTTGTGAAGATTGATTTGCATGGCATCAAAATGTCTGCTAGGTTCCAACATATTATAGCTCAAACTCAGCTAGGAAGTTACATCTTGGCAGTTTATTCATCATTTCAACAACATAATGACCCTGTGCATACATTCAAAATCAACACCAAAATAGTAGTGGTATAACAAAATCAGTCTTTTGTATTCTTTTTTCAAAGAATGAATCATTTGAATGGAGTGGGTCCATTAAGATCTGTGTACAAGTGTCTCCAGCCTACTTAGACGATGTAAATGAGAAAGGTTATGTTTGGAGAAAGGAAAACACTGCATTCCAGCATAACAACCTTATCCCAACTGTGAAACATAGTGGTGGTAGTACCATGGGTTGGGCCTGTTTTGCTGCATCTGGGCCAGGATAGCTTGCCATCATTGATGGATCAATGAATTCTGCATTATACCATCAAATTCTAAAGGAATATATGAGGACATCTGTCCATGAACTGAATCTCAAGAGAACATGGCAAAACTAAGCACACAAGTCGTTCTACCAAAGAAGGGTTAAAGAAGAATAAAGTTATTTTTTTGGAACAGCCAAGTCAAAATCCTGACCTTACTCCAACAGAAATGTGGAAGGACCCGAAGCAAGCAGTTCATGTGAGGAAACCCACCAACACCCCAGAGTTGAAGCTGCTCTGTACTGAGAAATGGGCTAAAATTCCTCCAACCCGATGTGCAGGACTGATCAACAGTTACTGGAAATTAACTGCAAAAAATGTATTGTCTCATTTGGTTAATTTAGTTCTCTTTATCTAATTGTAGGACTTCTGTAGAAATTGTAGAAAATCTGATGATGTTTTAGGACATATTTATGCAGATATATAGAAAATATAAAGGGTTCATAAACTTTCAAGCCCCACTGTAGACTGTAGGAGACCCATAAAATCTATATGGATATTTTTTTCCCAATGGTTGAACCTCTAGAGGTGCTGAATAGAGTATAAGATAAAGCCTGTACATACACTTAACAAAGAAGCACAAATTAGATTGTATTATGATTATTATTATAATGATGATGATGATGATTATTATTATTTTGCATATATAAATGTGGTGCCCTCTGCCGATCAATAATGGGAGTGTTTCGAATATGTGTACAGTGTGAACGACTTTTAGAAGTGTCCCCTTATTCTGTACATCTGACTAAATCATCAAACACGAATCATTCACCATTTACAACTAACACTCACTATGGAAAAGGTCTCCTTGAGAGGTGCAATTCTTCAATCTGAGTGAGATTAGATCTTTAGTGATATTTATTATGCTTTATGTATTTCTTAATGTTGACGGGTTATGCTGACTTATCCTATTCACTTAGAATCAATTCTTCAATTTTATTAAGATTTATTATTTTCTGCTATTTATTATTCTTTCATTAAGCAGAAAAAAAATGTAAGGGCCTGTTCCTATTTAAAATTAGCACTAGATGGCAGTCAAGTCCCATTTTCGCCCAATAAACCTCTAGTTTCATATTATTTGTAATGTTAAAATATTGGCAAGGATAAATCAAATGACACTTAATGAGCACAGGGCATGGAGCTATGCCTCTCATTTTATTGGGAAGTAAAGTCACAGTTCCACTTATCCTTCTTTTTGCTTTCACTGGAATTCATAAGGCAATATTGTGGTAATGTTATTATTCCCAACTAAGGATGTATAGCCCTAATCTAAAGGTTGATGCACTAGCTAAACATGTTATTTAAATACAGATAAGATTAGGGTAAACTGAGGCTTGGTGTAGACCACAAAAGATTTCCAATAGACTGGGTGGATTAATTCCTGGCTAGTTGAATATTGAGATGTTCTTACTAGTATATGTGTTCCCAGTGACAAACCATTGATCAGTCCCTGGTACTTGATGCTACATTCACCTTTGGGGTAGATCCAGTGGCGCTTCTATCAAAATCTCTAAAATATTGTTCACAGTGAAAAATAAATGGTTTATCCACAATGTTTCACAGCACAGTGAGAAATCTTTCCTCTTGCTTGCAACTAGTGCATACAACAATGTGTCTAATCCCCTGGGGACCTGCCAGTACACTGGGTTCTTTCCCAGGAGCCAGACTTGTCATTTCAGGGTTTGGAGTCTGCTGTGCCACAGTGACCTTTATCTCTGGGATCGCAGGTCCAGCCTGATGAATATTGATCATGGAGGTCGCAAACACATGTTAGCTCTTTTTATTGTCCATCACATTTCCTGGAAAACCAAAGATCTTTTGACACAGAACATTATGGTTGATGTCATGCAGGGATATAAACAGATATAAAAATGCACAATATGTTAAAAATAACATCAAGTACAAACATTTAACAGAAGCCCTTATGCAAAGCGACTTACATTTATCTCATTTATGCCTCTGAGCATTTGAGGGTTAGAGGCCTTGCTCAATGGCCCAGCAGTGACCGTGTGCTGGGATTTGACCTCATGACCTTCTGAGTAGTAGTCCAACATGTTAACCACTGAGCTAACACTGTGCCTAGTAAAAGGTTTAAATATTATAGAGGATTTGTGTGGTTACTATTCCTTGGGCTTCACGAAATATTGATTTTCAAAGGTGCCAAGAATTTGGAAGTTAGTGTTTTAGAGGAAAATATTACACTACTTTAAAAAAAACAAAACAATTCCAATAAAACCATAGTGTCCTCACATATTGCCATGAACAAGTCATGAACATCTGTAATTGTGATTTGGTCATATAACCCTGCTGAAATAGCCAGCACTATAAAACTACCAGCTGGGAAACCATAGGCCAAATAGCTCAAACTGGCAGACCACCGTTGCCAGCAGCTAAATGTCCTTATTACTTGTGTAAACTGATCAATAATAGTTTGAGATTTTTTAATTGCGAAATTTTCTAAAAGATTACTGGTATATCATGGAGCATTGGGCGGCTGTGGCTCAGTCGGTAGAGCGGGTTGTCCACTAATCCACTAACCGTGGGGTTGGCGGCTCGAATCCCGGCCCGGGTGACTCCACATGCCGAAGTGTCCTTGGGCAAGACACTGAACCCTAAGTTGCCCCCAATGGCAAGCTGGCAGCTCTGCTACCATTGGTGTGTGAATGTGATCTCATTAGTAAGTCGCTTGTAAATGTAAAAATTATATTTCTGTAAAGCTGCTTTGAGACAATGTACCATTGTAAAAAAGCACTATACAAATCGATAATTATTTATTTATTATTTATTTATTAGTAGTGGTAATTCAGAAACAGTTTCCTTTCACCCAGTACTTAACAGCTGGCAATGATGGGCCACTAGTTTGGCCAGCATGCCTGGTGTTTTGCTGCTGGTACCAAGTCAGACTTGGTGGATTTACAGTAATTAAAGTTACAGTAGTATTTACATCATTGAAGAATTTGCTATAAGTAGTATAATCTGTCTTATGTTACCTTGAAGGATTCTGGTTGAGATGCAGTAGAGTCTTAAAGAGAGCAATGGTGCAAACCAGGGTTTGATAAATGTCTTAATCCAGCTTTGCCAAAACACAGGTTGAGCTGGTCAGGCTGGTTGCCCATGTTTTCCAGCTGCTAAGTTATTTTCAGCTTACTTATCTTTTTACTAATCAGTCAATGACTTGATGCTTTGGAATTTGGTAGTTAGTCAAGCTCATTGGCAGTACTTTGTGTTGTATGAGAGCATCATTGTTTTAAATCTGCTGCAGGTAGCTATAAGACGCCAGTAGAGAGAACACAACAGTGTGGGAGAACTTGTGGCGGTTGTGCATGGTGGACCAGTTGCATTGGCCGGATGGCTTGGAGCTACAGACCTATCAGTACAGTAAAGTCTCGAGGGGCCGTTTAAACAAGTGTAGTGACTTGAGTTGAGAGCAGAGCAACGCGAACTGGTGACAGACTTGACCTTTGCCCTTTATAAAATGTTCCCAAATCTTGTGAGGAGTAATACACTGAACGGCTTCGTTAATTAGCGCTCCTAGTGCCTACGTCTCTGTGACGTCCGTGTATTGCGCATGCGCAGTAGCGCGCGCTGCAGCTGTTGAGGGAGGAGAACCGCTCGCGCAGACAGTTGCTTCTACACTAAAAGCAGGAACTGTATATGTGTGTATGAGAGAGAGAGAGAGAGAGAGAGAGAGGAGGAAGGAAGGAAAGAAAGAAAGAAAAAAAGAAAAAGGAGTGTGAGAGTCAAACCTCAAGCGCCGAGCTCCATTCACAAGGCTTATGCTTAATGCCTTGTGCAAATGTGGATCAAATAACGTTATCCACTTATTTCTTTTCGGACGCATTCGAGCATTTCACTATTTATTTATTATTATTTTGAAATGTTACCCGGAACGAGTGGTAAGTCAAAAAAAAAAAAAAAATTACTAACAACAAAAAACCATGCATACATACAAGTTAGCGAGTGGATTAGGAGCTAACAAACGATTGCTAGCCACTAGGCTAGGTCTTGCTAGCCGGTGTGGTGTTTGTGTCCTGAAGACTACAGTTAAACACGTGATGTGTCGGTTAGTATTGTTGTCTGTGTAGCGAACTCGTGGATATATGGTTAGCTGGTGTTTTTATTTAAATACTGCTCTGTTAATCCAGCATCACCGGCGGTCCGTCATGGTAACGTGCTATCTAGCTAGCTAAGGAGGTGGGTTAGCTAGCGAGCTTCAGATGGCCATTTCCGGTCAGACTCCTGCCTAGAGCTAGCTTTGTGCTTCACTAGGTGGTCATGCAGGAGAAGCACTGCAAGTCTGCGGTACTTTTAAATGTAGTATAAATGTGTAGAAGAAGACTGAATGTGCCGTATTTTGCAGGAGTGTGCTCTGCCTTACACGGCGTGTTCACTGTTTGGCATGTCAAATCTACGCACACACACGCACACACACGCACTACTGTCAAGTCACAGCACTGGTCTGGTATTTTCTCCCATTGAGGTCGTTAATGAAGTAATTCTTGATGTCGAGTGTACACCTGTTTAGCATAGAGGGCAAGATCACTAACAAGAAAGCAGGAAGCTCCACCTCTCAGGTTTCTGCACTCAACACCTTAGTCATCATTTCATTCTGTGCTATCAAATTCATTCACTAATTTCACAGTTTGCTTCTTCTTTGAATCAAAATGCATGTGGGTTGATCATGTTTTGAAGCAGGACTATTAAAGGACACCTACATACTTGTGTGTATAGAGAGAGATTTGTGATTTGGTTAGTGATATTCTGAGGCTGACTTGTTGCTTGGTACTGTGTTTTTATTATTCCGGTCAGTACAGGTGTGGCACCACTTAATGCTCTTTAATACAGTTTGAGCTATTAATGATGTAATGTGCCACAACAAATACATCAAGCAAATATTCTTTGAATCAATAATATTATTATTATTATTATTATTATTA
>JAFFST010000135.1:0-14419 GCA_022414735.1 Noturus placidus | reverse complement strand
GTAATCTGTTATCGGGGTAAAAAAAAAAAATGTTGATTCTATGTTGATTCTGTATTGATATATCTTGTTGTACTCTGAAAAGTGTATGAGAATCAATAAAAATTGTTAACATAGACTCCATATCTGTATTATATAGCACAGCATGGTTGAATGCTCGAATCTGATTGGTCAGAAAGTGTGGATTATTTTTAGATAACAGCACAAGTTGTAACATGAATATGTTAGACATTTATGCAACACTTTTATGGAAGGAGTCACGATACCATAAACATATCTTATGATACTATACCAGCTGAAGTAACACTATACTAAGTAGTATCTATCCATCCATCTTCTATACAGCTTATCCTTTTCTTCAGGGTCACTGGGAAACCTGGAGCCTATCCCAGGAAGCATCTGGGACAATGCGGGGTACACCCTGGACATGGTGCCAAACATCGCAGGGCACAAACACACACCCATTCATACACTACGGACAGCCAATCATCCTACCATGCATGTCTTTGGAATGGAGGAAACCAGAGTACCCGCAGCACGGGGAGAACATAAACTCTGCTCGCACACGGTGGGAATCAAACCCCGGAAGTGTGAGGCGAATGTGCTAACAACTAAGCCACCGTGCATCTCTAGTATTGTGATACCATGCAATATTGTGTTAAGTAATGATTCAAATCTACAAATTGGATCAGATTTACAGAAATGCATAGATATAAATGAAAAGAGACAAACCTGGCTATTGGAAAAACTCAAGAACAACCATACAATTGACAAGCAACTAATTCAATGTGCATATTTTATGCATTCACTAAAGCAATGAAATCATGCAAATGGAAATTGTCCTCAGAGTACTGAGAATGAACACATTAGGAATAAATAACTGCATTTGGAAATTAACTTGCTTGTGATCAAACAGCACTTTTTGTTTTCATGGATTAGAAAAGAGATGTCATTCAAACAGATTCTTTATTTCTTCTTTTTAAATCCTTGATTAGTTGCTTGATTTGTCGCAAGGTGATTTTTATTTTTATTTTATTTATGTATTTATTTGAGGGGGAAAAAGGAGTCTAAAAAGTGTCCCAGAGCTGTCTCCGTCATAGTGAGTGAGTGAATGAATGGCTGGAGGGGCTGCTGCGGGTTGTCATATTTTGAGTGGCATGATTGTATTGGTGTTCTATCAAAAATTAACACCTTAAAGTTATTTAGCGATTTCGTGTTTATCGACTTTTTATAATTCAAGCACTTTGTAAGCATCACTAGATAGAAAATGGCTATTTTCAAGGTTTTCGAGTGCTTAAATTTCAAAAAGCCAAATTCAAGCACTTCAGGCACCTTGTACGAACCCTGATTTTAGTAATTACATGTGTTTTTTTAGTATTTGACGTCATGCTCCATCGTCTGGGAAATGGCTTATACTTCCGGTTAGTAAACAACCGCTCGCTTTCCATTCAAGACAGTATTGCCTTTCTAAAATTCACACACTAGATGGTAGAAAACACAGTGCATAGTGTAAGTGTATAGTACGTCATCTGGGACACAGCTTTAGTATTTTACTCTCCGATGTGTGTTTTTGGAACGGAAATAACGCAGTGAGTAAACGTACCCCGTGCACCAAGCAGACCAACTAATCGATAATGAGATTCAATGATTACAATGATTTTCATAATCGTTTATTATCGATTATTATTTTATCCATTAGTTGCTGCAGCTCCACTCTGTTGTTGTTCCTTACTTATCAAACCTCAAATGTTAATATTTAGACTGTTTGATATGTAGGTAGTAGGTGTTTGTGGTGTAAATATGGGAGATTTTGCTCCCTTCTGTTCTGTTGCATTTGACTTTTTTTGTTTGTAGAAATGCTTGTGCTTGAGTCTTGGGGAATAAACAGCTAGTACATTAGGGTCAGTGAGAGAAATCATTTACTCTTATACAAGTTACATGACTTTCTTCCCTTGTTTTTGGAAAGTCAGTAATGGATCAGTATGTCAGCTATTTGTCAGTTAACATTTAAAATAATAATAATGACGCAAAAAATCATTCATTTTATGATATTATCTAATGAAGAATAATTGTGATTAATCAATTTATCTAATGTGTTTAGATTTCTGTTAGTCAAAGTAAGAAATTACAAGTTTAAAAGCAATTTGAAGCATTGTGGCACATTTTGTTTTTAAAAATGTATTTTTGGGGAAAAAAAGTGTAAACAAGGGTAATCAAGTAATATTCCACTACTGTATGGAGGCTAATTAATTTGGTTTGTGTTGATTTTATTTTTTTCCCATGAAAAATAGCTGAAATATGTTAATACTTAATCTGCATCTCGTAGTGTAATGTATCCTGCCTGAAAATGATCTAGCACGTGTTATTTTACGTTGCAGAGAGTGGCTGGTTTTAAGCAAATGCATGTTGACTGTATTATTAGCTCTTTGTTGTAGCCACTTTGTTGCACGTGGTCACGGCTGTTACTACGTTGGTGGCATTAATCCTCAAACCTTTTCATAATGGCTGAGTGAAACATGATTGATTCAGTTACTCTAGGAGGTGAATGAAACGTTGCTCGAGTGTCACCGGGAGAAGGTAATGGGTTGGAAGCTGTGTGTTCAAGTTTTCAAGTACTCATTAGATAGTACAGGAGAAGACCTGTTTGTTACTAAAAGCGGTAGTGAAGCGGTTAAGACGTTGGACTGATGATTGGAAGGTCGTGAGTTCAAATCCCAGCCTTGCCAAGCTTCCATTGTTGGGTCCTTGAGCAAGACCCTTAACCCTCAGATGTGCAAGTGAGATAAATGCAAGTCACTTTGGATAAGGGCGTCTCCCAAATGCTGTAAATGTAAAAGGCCCAGTGTGTTGCTTTTCCCCTTTAGCTATTCTCAGTGTCACATGATCATTGGATCCAATTAATGAATATGGAGCTGCGAAAGGATCTTTCTGTGCTGCTATTGTGCATAAATTATTAGCCGACTATTCAGTACAACTGAACGTTACCATTTTTTTCATACCATATGCCTGTACTGAGTCTGATCTGGTAGAGGAAACATTTTGAAAACCTTGATAAGGTAGTTTAATTTCCACTAACTATGTTGGGTAATTAGTGTAACACAGTAAGTGGGTACAACACACTTGGTGGGTGACTTACACACAGGCCAGCATGTGATTGTAGTGCCTTGCCATTTCTTTTCAATATTGACAATATTTTTTTTTTTTTAAATTATCCTCTTATCAGAGTTTACACTTACAAAACCCATACTGGTCACATACTAAGCCTGATTCAGATCTAAGTTTGACATTTACAAAATTGTAGGCTATAAACCCTTCCTGTAGTATTCTTGCTATTTCAAAATGATTCTGTAGTAAGCATGTTCAAATTGAATACATTCGATTCACTTTGCACCCCATACTGAAGCCTGTGCTTAGTTTCTAGATTTGATTCTAACAAACTCTGTAATGCTCGTGAAGCCCGGTTAATTTAATGACTTGTGTAAAATGAGCTATGAACCTTGTTCCTCAATCCTTATTTGTTAGTCACTTCAGCATGGCCTTAGGAGAGACATGAGAGTGATTGATTACTGGATGAGTGAGTGATTTGGAATTTTATTTAATATTATTCCTCAGCATGCTAATTTCACAACTTTGGATGCCAGTTATTGTGTCAAACTAACCAGGCTGGTTTAGCCCACATTGGTACAGGAAATAGTTGCTCTGAGCTACCTGGAAATGAGGTTAGAAGCATGCGTTGAAGGGCTTTTGTTCAAAGTCATCTCTTTATAGAAGAGTCAACACCCTACTAATCTCTGCTTTTTATGTAGATACCTGGCTCATGCATGCATGTTGTGTTTGATGTTGGTGACTGAGATATAAATTCTGTTTTGTTTTTCTTTAATAAAGTCTGTCTGTACTTTTTCAAATTTTCATGAATTTTTTTTAATTTGGCTTTTTTTGCTCTTTTATTACTTTAAACTAAACTAGTAAGTAATGCAAAAAAAATAGTTTCACATTATTAGTGTGTAAGCCTAAACGTGCTCTTCCACCACCCAATGCAGCACAGTGTGACGTCGTCAGTTAACCACAAGCCCACATTTTGTCCATGTTTCGATTGCAGTCTGACCCGTAATGTACTCATGTGCTGAATTTTATTATCCTTCATGCCTATGTACCACGAGTGTCGATACAGGGTGTGTGGGTTAAACTATAAATAGTGTAGCTATTTAGCTCAGTTCCGACGGTCCTGATCCTGTCGCTCACTTTTCTGGACAGTGACTACAGCAATTTTCAGTACAAGATGAGTGATGGTGTTGTCTTATAAACTGACCCCCCCTCCCCCAACACCCTTTTTCTGGTAGCTTTATGAAGCATTATCACATTTTTATTGTGTTTTAATGTTTCAGATACTTTGTTTATCCACAATTTTAATGGAGCAAATATATAGCTTCAATTTACACTTCTTACTCGTTGTGCGTTTTTTTTTTTTTTTTTTTTTTTTTTCAGCTTTGGACAAATCCCAAATTTCTATGAAATCCAATGACCATCCATGTAGGCATATTAGGTAGCTCAGGTTTGTTTGAGCGGAAGTAACAACACATGGCATAGACAAACCAACAATATTTGACACAGTTTTATGGAGATTGTGATGACAGTGTGAACAATTAAGACTAAAGATACAGTTTTTCATGCATGTCTGCCTGGATGTTCTGCAAAATGCAAAACTTGAAAATGAACATGTTTGCAGCTTTAGTTTTTCTTTTAACAGAGGATTAGAGTAACATCCACACAAAGGACCAGGTTTGTGAACCAGCCATAGGAAGTCATTTAGACATTAATATTAGTCTTGCAGCAGTTTAATGGGACCACACAGTAGCCAACATCTGCTTGACTGAGGATTGAATTAATTGTGTTTATGTATGTGAGAGCGAGAGAGAAAGATCAGCCGTCCGCCAGGCATTTAGTGGTTACATGATAGCTCAGGTTCCTACTGTGGCCGTTCTCTCACAAGTGCTATAAATTAACAGTGAACATCTTTAGTACATGTCTTTCCCAACACAGTAACTACTTGACTATACTTGTGTCAGTATGCAGATTTATAGAATGTTTGCTGCTGATTTTACTGTGTATTAATTAGCTGGGGCACACTTAAGATATTTTTGAGAAAGCTGTTCACTTAAGATTTAGCTTAGAGACAACAAAAGACCGGCATTATTTTTTTTTTTCCATCATTCCTCTTTAAGCCAGCATTAGTGTGTATAGATCAGGTTTGAGAATAGTGTGCTGGGTGGGTTTTTTTTTATTTATTTGTTTGTTTGTTTATTGTTTGTTCAATTTTTTAAACAGATATGACTTGGCATTTTTTTTAAATCTGCAGTTAAAGTTTCAACAATTCAGGCAAGGTACTAAAGTACACAGGAGAACAAGGCCTAACTGTAATTATTCCATTCGGTGACCTTTAAAATACGGTCAGCTCTCCATCCACTGCACCGCACAGGTCTGCTTCCCCAGAGCATTCACCCCACACGCATTTGCCTTGTTTTAATCTATTACTGAGCTAGTGGTTTGGATTAGAGGCAAAGGTTACATGCTCAGACTTCACTGAACTTCTTCATAGGCTTTAAGCTGTATATTCTTTCCCATGTAGCTGAATGAAGGAGAACCATTATGCAGCAGCAGACCCTGTTTTGGACTGTGCGATTAATCATCACCCTGTATAAGATGATCCCCTGAAAAATCATGACTGATTCTATAGCAGACCACGCGATAATGTGATCTGCATGTCCGATTTTTATGATGACCGGCAGTTAAAAGAAATTACTGCATGAGTGCGTGCCGTCCAGGTTCATGCAGGAAAATGGGGTCGTGGAAACACAAACATTTTATAGAAAGTGAGCTTGAGGTAATATTTATTTCACCATTGCCACTGCTGAACTTGTAACTGTCCTGTGAGTTTTGTTATTCCACGCCATCCTCCTGGCTTTTAGACACACACACAAATTTTTTTTGCCGTTGCTGGAACTTTGTCCTTGACTGTCTTTAGTTGCAATTGAAATAAACTGGTTGACAGTCAGCATCACATTATGCATCTGAAGATCTCAACTTGCAACAAATAAAACAAGACCAAGCAAAAGTTTTCAATAAGTAGTGTTCAATGGACACTATATGGCCAAAAGTATGTGGACACCCACACACACGTGGGCCTTCCCAAACTGTTGCCACATAATTATAAGAACACAACAGTATAGAATGTATTTGTATGCTGTCACAGTACGTTTTCCCATTACTTGAACCAATACTTGGGCGGCTGTGGCTCAGGTAGTAGAGCGTGTTTACTAATTGTAGGGTTGGCGGTTCGATTCCCGGCCCACATGACTCCACATGCCGAAGTGTCCTTGGGCAAGACACTGAATCCCGAGTTTCTCCCAATGTCAAGTTAGCACCTTGCATGGCAGCTCTACTACCATTGGTGAGTGAGTGTGTGTGACTGGGTGAATGAGACACAGTGTAAAGAGCTTTGGATAAATCGCTATACAAGTGCACCATTTAACTAAGGGGCCCAAACCTGTTTCCTAATGAAAATCATGCTATAATGTGCATAAAGCAAAAGTCCTTTTATTGCCCAAGCCCTGATCTCAACCCCACTGTGAACACATTTGGGATGAACTGGAATGCATATTGGTTCCTCACTTGACATCAGTACACAGGAGAGTAAATATAATGCTCTTGAAGCTGAATGGGCAAATCCTCACAGCCACACTCCAGAATACAGTGGAAATCCTTCCCAGAAGAATGGAGGCTATTAGAACACTACAGTGTTAATGCCCACATATGGGTGTGATGGTGAGGTGTCCACATACTTTTGGCCATATAGCGTGTATAAAAACTGCCTATAGTTTTCAGTTTTCTAAACATGAGCCATTGCTGTTTTCTGTAACAGATCCTCTTTTGTGGGTTTTCTATCAATTTATTTTGTTGATGTTAGCTCTTCAGAAAATGTTTCATAGACTTGAGTAGACTTAGCCTCTCTTGTCTAATTAGTGAAATGACAACCTGGCTTGTGAAATGGAAAATAGTATACACTTATCTAGCGCCTTTTAACCTTTTGTAGCGATTCTACAAAGTGCTTTACACTGTTTCTCATTCACCCATTTTCTCTCTCTCTCACACACACACACACACACACACACACACACACACACACCCCAATGGTAGCAGAGCTGTACCATGCAAAGTGCTAGCTTGCCTTTGGAGCAACTTGGTGTTCAGTGTCTTGCCCAAGGAAGTTTCTGTATGTGGAGACATGTGGGCCGGGAATCGACCCGCCAACCCTGCAATTAGTGGACAACCCACTCAGCCCCCCCGGTTTTTGTTAAAAAAACACAATTGAATACGTATGAGTTTATTCTCCACTTTGAGTTTAAATGACATGAATTAACAAGTAATGTTTAGGCATGTAAAGGTGCCGTTTGTTGCCCTTCATTGCTGTTGTTGCCTTTGTTATTTGCTCATTTTGACCTTTTGTAAGCAAGGATCTTTACTAATTATGGTTGCACGCTTTAGTTTTGTCAGAAGTGTGCTTTGTGTTTTGATCGGAGAAACCAGTGGACGGCGTTCTCCCAACTCCTCTGACTGAGCTATTGTCAGACCTTTTACGCCTGTTGTCCCTTTGCCGTTGTCACTGAGCTTATCTGATGTCGCTTGGAGCCATGGTGGAGTGATGCAATGCACTAGGAGCACACTCACACAAATGGATAAGTGTCAAATTCCCAAATCGCTCATTAAACCACCACCGAGGTACATATGTCTGCATGCGTGCTTTACGCGAGTCTTGCTGCTTGTGCTGCTCTGACTCCACAGGAAAGCTTTTAAGGATGCCGTCTCAATCTCCTTTCCGCCTCCTTTCCTTGTCTCTTCACCCCTTTTGTTTCCAACAGATTTTCACTCAGATAGTTGGCACCTCCCTGCTGAAGCTTGGGGGGTGGGGGGGGAGGCGAAGAATAGCAGGAATGATTGCTGGAGAGGCAGGAAAATGGGGGGTCGTGATGGAGCTATGTTTAGACCAGTGTCTTCTTGATTTTACCTATGCCAGCCAGACACAGTGCCATTTGCCCACAGGGTAATTAATCCAGCTTGATGGTTGCTATAGCAACACCTGGTGCCATCTGAGAGAGAGAGCTGTGAATACAAGTGATGGGGCAAGAGGGCACGGGGGGGGTGTATTATCCAGGAAGTTGCTTGCTCTATTTCACTCACCTTAGCATCCTGTCTGCTCAAGTGAGTTTTGAATGTTGGTGTTTCCCCTTCATTTGTCTACACATGCAGGTGCTTTCCTTTGTTGTCTTTAAGGGTTTGTGTCCAGGATTTTTACAGATTGTGGCATTTCACCATAGTTTCACATACTGTGTTTTAGATGATGCAACCATATGAGACTAAAGACAGCTGCTCATGGTTGTGTTCATCTTTCCAATGTGGGGCAATTTAAGCGGTTTTGTTTTTAATTTGCTTCCAAGTGCTCCAGATGAGACTGGCTCTTGGAACTGGTGCCAAACAGAGGGTGGAAAATAACAAACGTGAAAGTGTTTCAAGGCCACACGGTTCTACAGTAACTTTTAATAACTAGCGTACAAATCACCCTATTAAATCCTAGGTTCATAAATGTTTCGGCTCAAAGGTAACTGTCATTTAATCAGAGTAGAAATGTACTTGCTCTATAGGTGAGGTCTAGCTGTGGTCCATCTTAAAGAACTACTTAAGACCATGCTGTGAGGATGGTGCTTGAGCTCTTGTGTGAAACTGTCAGCAGTGGCTGTCAGTAAGCTGCTGTGACTGTTTTGGGCATCTGCAGCTGTAACTGACTGTTCTAAGCCCTCTCTTATAAAGGAACCAAATCCATTCAGCCCTAAATGAAGAGTGCTATAGAGAGACAAGTCACTGAAATAGCACACGGTCTACGTTTACATGGACAGCAGTAATCTAATTACTGACCTTATTCTGAATAAGACAATATTGTGATTAGGGTGTTTACATGAGTCGCTTTTAGAATGCTCCTTTCATGTTCCTGTTTTACATTTTATAGAACATAGAGCGATTAACTGCACGTCATTACGTCCGACGTTCCTCCAGAATTTCACTAATCAACATATGGTTTCGTAATGGTACCATATACATTTTTGGGTGTTTTGATTTTTTTAATTTTGCGAAAGCTTCAAGTGCAGTTAATTATTTGTCATGCTGTACATGCAAATAGACGACTGCTTGAAGCCGTGGGCTGCGTCCCAAACCTTAACTACTATATAGCAGCTGAGATACATGTATTATTCCAACTATACAGTAGGGAAGTACACGGTTTTGGACGCAGCCATGCTCTCTTGTTTTGCAATCAAACAGTTGAACACTGTCATGTGTGTATGTGTCCGGTGGTGAAAACTCCCACACAGTGTTAAGTGTGATTAAGGTGTGTACATGTCTGTAATGCACGTCGATAATGCGACTAAAACAGGAAAACTCCACACGTTTTAATTAGATTTTTGTTTACTTCAAGTATGACTTTTTAATCGGAATAAGGTCATCAGTAATCGCCGTTTACACGCTAGATTCTTAATCAGAGTATTGTCTTAATCGGGTTTGTATCGGATTATTGTTTTCCATGTAAATATTCTGGTTGTTAATTATTTCTGATTTGTTGTTTTAAAACTAGCCCAATTTGGCATAAAAACCCTGGTAACAAAGTCTCATATCTATAGCATTGAACTTCTCAGTTAACACAGTGATTTCATTAACCTGGATTGAATCCACCAGGGAAGGCAGCCTGAGTAATATTTGCTCCCTGTGTGTGTTGTTAATGCTGGCGAGTATGCTAGCATATTAGCTTGTGATGAACAGCCTGATTAGGAGATGTGATACAAATAACATGAATCATCTTTCATGGAGGACCAGTGATCATGCAGTCAGCATAAAGTAATCATATTGTAATTCACAATTTCAGTTGTGAAGTTATTGCGTGTGACTTCTTGTTGATGGCCGGACCGTGGCTGCTCCAGTTGATGTTTGGTCCAGTCTGTGGATTAATCACCACCTTCGGATTCCTCCACAAGGATGGAGTGCTTTTGAGCAGCAAGCCAGGGCCTGCCTTCGTTTTCTGCTGCAGTCATTCAAAATTAAACAAGAGTGAGGTTGTTTGCCCCGGGGATGTTCTTCTCCTCTGTTTATGTACAGTCCCTTAAGTTCCATGCCCAGCACATGGGTTGTGAAACCCGTAGTCTGCTCTAAAGGTGTTTGTTTGTTTTTTTTTTTTTTTTCCTTTTCTGATTTGTTTGACGTACAGTTTCAGATTTCTGACCTTCAGCTCATGTATTTGGGACGCTGTGTGCTTGGTTAAGTTATATGGGGGTTGACTTTTTTTTTTCTTTTCTTACAGTGTGTTAATATTTAGCAGCACTGCAGCCTCAGCAGAGAGAGATGTACAGCTACCTGCAGATTTCTTACTGACTGGGCTGTGAACTGTCTAAGCAGATCTGAATTCCTAGGAGTGTGTCCTAGGGGATTTAAATATATAAATAAATAATTCAAAGCTAGTATCAGTCAACACCTTTCAAAATGACCTTGAGTCCTATCACGTCAACACTGCTTGAAGAGCAAAACCAGCAAATGAAATTGTAACAAAAATGTGGTCTTAAGCTGATTTATTTACTTTATATATTATTTTATGTTATGTGGGATCAGCTGACACTGGGGTGTGGGTTTATTTCATTCCCACCATGTCCAATTGCATTTTTGGTCTATCTGTCTGTCTGTAACACTGAGGGATCAGGGAAAATGAGGGGTCAGCAGTCGTAAACTTATAGTTTTAGAGAACAGCTAATGGTGGGAGGTTTGATGAGAAAATGGATCACTTTTTTGTTTCTTATTGGTACGATAGGCTCATGTTTAAACACGTGCAGCAGATACGAGGCCACGAGAGGAACACCACTGGTTATACTGCACAGGATAGCCAAAGACGTTAAGCTTCATCAAAGTGCAAACATGGGAGAATTTATGTAGTCGTGCTCAGCTCTCAGAAATTAAGGCTCACTTATTTTGTCTGTCAAGTACTCTGAGATGTGTAATGTACACATCCTTGTATAGAATCTAACAGCAATGAAATAACACCGAGCATCTTTGTGATTACATCAGTATGCAATTCCCCTGTTTCTCCATCAAGCAGCAAATGTGATTTAGTCCATAAGGTTTGGAAATGTATGTTTTGAAAGTCTTGCATTAGGCAACAAAAAGTTGACAGTGTGTGTAAACGGTTTTTTTTTCCCCTGTGGATTTTTAGGTCCCAAAATGGGTGAATACTACAAAAACATGAGTAGTATTTACAATTAGTCATTACAGAAATAAGTCAAGCCTGACAAAAATGAATCACAAAAGGGAATATGAATGAAAGTGACGTGTCAAAAAGCATAAATGATTTATTTTTTTCAAACTGTGAACCCAAATCAAAATGAATTGTACTGTGTGAGTGACAGGATCCAGTTTTTTTTGCAGGTACACTACTCTGTTAGAGTGCATGCTGTGGTAGCTTTTTTTCCTACCTGTACGTCATTCTGTCAAGAGTCATACCTGCAACTTGGGGGTTTATTTTTGGTCCTCATGCTTGAAAAAACCCTGCAAGAACACTGCAATTGTCAAACTGTACCACTGTTTCCGTTAATAGCCTTGTGTAGCTCTAGTGCAGACTTAGCAGAGAATTGTAGAGTTCTGTGGGAGAACGAGTTCACGTAGGTGTCCTTCTGCTCTCGAGTGCCTTGACTGTGCACTCCTGTTCATATAGCAAACTTAGTCGTGTCATGTGTATTGGAAGCTTTATTCATTTCATAATTAATATTCCGTATGGAATTGTACATTTTGTCTTGGCTGCTTCACCTACATTTTATTAGAGTTGTCGGTTTCTTGGGTTCCTTCTCCTAAAAATAAGTCCACTATGAAAAAAGACAGCGTAATCCTTTGAGGATGAAGATTTAATGAAAATTTTACTCAAATCTTCTGTGCTCCCGTAATTACAGCAGCATTTATTTTAAGCTGTGCACTGGCTAGATTTAGTCAGTAATAGCAGAACTATAGAGTGATGAGTTAGGACTAGGCTTGCCACGATAATTACATTATTGACTTGGACATGACCTCGATCATTTTTGCTGACCTCTATTGCCCGTTTGTTTACATAAGAATGAATGTCGCCAATATTTTAGCCATTCGAGCTGCTTCTGTCCTCTCGTCTGCTTTAGTGCTGTCAGATTAAAATTCAAACGTTGTGTAACTTTGTATATTTCTGGGATTTAAGATAAAAATGCACATTTAAAAGCAAAAATCGTCATTTGAATTTAATTCCCGATTTTTAATTAAAACATGCATGTTATTTTTTTTCAACAGTAAGTTATTAACAATGCACTAAGGGTTTTTTGAAGAAGAAAAATCTAGAATGTTCTTAAGAATAAACCGTTCGCCCCTCTTTTAAAAGGGTGCACTTGCACTGATATAATATTTTCATAATGTCAGTGGCATAAATTGACAATAATATCGTTTATCACAATTATTTCTAGGACAATATATCGTCCAACAAAAGTAGTTATCGTGACAGGCGTAGTTAGGACCTCGGTCCACATGAATACTGCTCTCTGTGTTGTGATGTTCAGCCCTTTTGAGACCAGCTTTACACATGCCTTAGGATACCTTATTTGTTCGACAATATCAGGAAATTGGTAGCTGCCTGGGTTTCTCTTCTTTAATTGATTTTGGTTTAAATGAATCCCTCATGGCAAAGAAACAGAAAATATCCTTTTCATCTGTTTGTTTCTCTGTAGATATCTGGAGTCTAGGAGTGATCCTCTTCATGCTGGTATGTGGACAACCTCCTTTCCAGGAAGCCAATGACAGTGAAACCCTCACCATGATCATGGACTGTAAATACACCGTACCTATCCACGTCTCCAATGCCTGCAAAGAGTAAGGGTTCCTCATATATGCCTTACATGATTTCTAAAAATAAAAAAAATACACTCCAGCTTTGTATTTAAGCCATATTACAGCACTTTGAGTTTCTAGACTGATGAGGACACATGGCTCTTTTTTTTTTCTTTCTTCTTCCTCTGAAGCTGTTGATATAAGACCTGAGTCAGTGCTTTCATTCACAGTAAAGCACCAGAGGTACAAATACAATTTCGAAAAATGGCCTTCATAATGAATATTGACTTTTACAGCTTATCCTCAGGCTGTAGTATTTATTGCTTAATCTCAGTACACACCAGCATAATATGAACTGCCATTTCTTCCCCATAAATCACATAACCAGAGTGAGATGTACTGCACAGGCACTGGAATAAAAAGTGTATTTGCTCCAAAAGTTTGTTGCAGCCAGATTCTTTTTAATTCTCTTTCTGAATGTAATATTAGTTGCACCTCTACACAAAATCCAGTAAATGAGCAAGTTTAATTAACACACATTATAAAATGGTGCATACAGCATAATTAAAAGCTGATGGGTAATGAGTACATGATGAGTAAAATACTAACTAGCTGTCTGAAGTTGTCTGAAGTGCTTGTCCAGGGTGAAACACAATGGGGAAAAGACTGATGTAGTTGGTATTGCATCTGTACTAATTAGTGTACTGTTTAGCGTACCCAAACCCACAGCGGTTATTTCATTTTCTACAAAACAAGATAGATGAGTAGGAATGCCACCAATTGTACAATTATAAATTTAGACATATTTGTGCTTTTTGTCATGTTGCTTTGTGAGTCTTGTACATCTCAGATGTACATGTTTCACAAGTATAATTACTACAAATCCAGTGTGGCAAGAAACACAGCTCAATATGGATTAATGCATATTTTACTGAATTCAACCGGTTTCGAGCACTGTCATTCTCTCCAAATATAACAAACTATCAAAAATGTAAAGCACTGCTTTGAAAACAGTATGTGGGCTGTGACTATTTTTGTGATAAATGATGAGAACTCCCAGCAGTAACCTTCCCTGCCTGTTCAGTTGTTAAGTACAAAAAATCTATTTGAGCAGTCAAAACAAAAGGACACTTTGTGATATAAACGCAGATTTCCTCTCGTCATTGTTTTCATTAGTAGAGTTCTGAAAGCTCTGTTGTCAGGAAAAGGCTTTGTATGTTGAGGGAAATGTGTTTCTGTTGGACATGAATTCCTATTTGGGTGCCGCTATGGCAGAAAGAATCCACATAGCATTGATTAAACAATATTTTAAAATCCAGAAATAAAAACTCTTATATTTAGTGCCATTTTTAATTTGTACAATAGTATAACAACTGTAAGACTAAGAGGAATTAGCATGCTACCACTCAGTGTGTATGTACGTGTGTTTTTATTTATATATATATATATATATATATATATATATAATATATATATATATATACAGTGGTGTGAAAAA
>JAFFST010000134.1:82731-107396 GCA_022414735.1 Noturus placidus | reverse complement strand
CATCTTAGGGAGTTTTTCCTTGCCATTGTCGCCACTCAGTGGCTTGCTCAGTTTGGATAAATTTCTCACTTTTACTGTGTGTATACTGTGTTTATATTCCTGTAAAGCTGCTTTGAGACAATATCTATTGTAAAAAGCGCTATACAAATAAAATTGAATGAAATTGAATGAATGTTACCATAGAAACTAGTGCATTCAGTCTAATTACTATTTAAGGCATACTGTTATAGAAAATTAATCAACACCTTCTGACCAATCAGATTCAAGAATTCAACAGTGTGGGCAAAAAATAAAACATCATTCACTTTTCATATTTATCTTTCTTATCTCATATTTATCTACGTCCTTCCTACATAATACCTCCACTCTGATATTTTTTTTATTTTTTTATTTTTTGCATCTATGTTTTAAGACATTGGATATTGCACAGTGTAGATTATTCAGTTGGAAGAGCTGGGTCTTGTCAGTGGGACTTCAGTATAATAGCGTACATCTTAATTAGCTTTCAAGAGGGAAACAACTCTATAGTTGTAATCCTGCAAAGAATAATTAAACTCTCTGAGTTGATTAGCGGAACAGAAAGGTGAAGAAGGGCTGAAAATAGACTACACACTCAAGGGGTTTTTTTCTACTGTCCTTTCCACTATCGTGAGCAGAACATTACGAGGTAAAACCGCCATCGGTGAGCCACTCTCGCAGTATGACACTCACCACTAGTCCTATTGGCAGCAGAGATCGTTTAATTATAGAGCATGCCACTGAGAAGAAACGCTAGGTCTCTTTGATACAGCTGAAAAAAAAATAGATAGTGTTCTTCTGAGGGTCCTCCTGCACCACTTTGAGATTAAAGAGCTCTTACTTCAGACAGGCCATGCTAGGAGGAGAAAATGCTTTCTTTTTCACAGTGGATTAAAAGTGCTGAGGGTTTGTTTCGTATCCTGTGAGTCCATTAATTTCTATTTGTAGCCATAATTATTAATGCTAATCAGTAATGTCCGTGTGTGGTTTTTCTTTGGAGTTCATCATATCCACAAAGTCATGTACTTTCAAACCTCCAGAGATACACTAAAGAATGCTTGTTCATAATCTTTTCCTGTTTGTTCCTATGTAAGTAAATGTGTGTTATATGATATTAACTACTGTAGGAATAAACGATTCCTTCTCATGTTCATTCATTATTATTTATTGGTTTCAAATAAGTAGAATGTTAGGTCATGATTTGCTTTTGAATAATTAACCCTTTACTGCATGAATTATTAAATTTACCTCAAAAACATTTTTTATGGATTTTTATTACTTAAATTAGTTCAAGTAATAAAAATATACTTTTTAAAAATGAAATCAATAAAAAATTAGGGAGGAGTAGCTGGTAAATTGTTGCCATATGGCAACAAATTTACAATGGTGGAGAGTGTCGTACTGTCGAAAATAACACAACATGTATAAGATACCTTATTTTTGTTATGTCAAAGTTAAAGTTCATTAGAGATTAAATAATTGTTGTACATGCAGTAAATGCATTGTAAATGCATTGTAAAGTGTTTTGTCTCACATGATATGTGCACATTGTTGGACTTTACTGTACACTCACCGGCCACTTGCAACTATCCAATTAGCCAATCATGTGTCAGCAGAGCAAAGAATAAAATCATTTAGATACAGGTCAAATGCTTCAGATAATGTTTACATAAAACAACATAATGAGGAAAAATCTGATCAGTTATTTTCACGGTGGCACTGATTTTGGTGCGATTGGGGCTGGAGTGAGGCTGAACACTTTGGCAATGAAAGAAGTCAGAGGGGAATGACCAGACTGGTTGAAAATGACAGGAAAGCTAATAACAACTCTTTACAACCATGGTGAGCAGAAAAGCATTTCAGCCTTAACTGGCTACAACAGCAAAAGATCACACTGGGTTCCACTCCTGTTAGACAAGAACAGGAATGTACAGGAGTCCACACTGGGCACGCACTCACTGAACCTGGCCTGCTGAAGATTGGAAAAATGTCACCACTGAAATTGGCTGATTAGATAATTGCATAAAGTTCACGGTGAGTGTAGTTTGAATGTTGTAATCAGTGTCTACTTTTCTGTATCTCTGAGCAACAATATTCACCAGGAGCTGGCAGAATGTTCATGTTTACTCTCAAACAACCAGAGATACATATAAGGATACTTGTGTTTAACATACAGGAAATTGAGTAAGACACTTACTGTATCCAAGATGCTGACCCTTATGCATTAGTCCAAGCGCAAGTAAAAAATCCCCTTGGGAAAGAAAAGTTTATCTGTAGAAGATTGTGGGGTCATAGCATTGTTCGGTGAACATGTTTTGGAATGAGCCAGTAGCTATTTTTCTCTCATGCATTTATCAGTCATTGTGTTTACATTAACAGCTACTCAGAGCCTCGTGGACATCACAATAATTAATAATATATTTATTTATATTTATAGTCCGTCATGACCAAAATGAGTTATTTTTTAAGCATTAATTCCCTTTTACCAAGATATTTCTTTTGGTACTTTTTCCAGAATCTGTTCATGTCTGCTTGGGCTAAAAATGTAGGAACAGGAAGCTGGAGATTAAAAGGAATATATGCATTTGAATTTTGCCTAGCTGTTTTCTTGTGCTAAGTCCACAGATGGCTGCATGATGAATAGCACCAATGACATTTGAATTTCTGGGAAGTTGTGCATGAGAATTGCTTTCACACTACATATAGCGGAGTCATATGTGCCGTGTCCTCACGAGAGCCACTGTGAATTTTCGAGATAAGTTTCTGCAAACTACACTTTAAAAATAAATAAATAAATAAATTCTACCACCAAACAGAACGCAAGAAACATGAAAAAAAAATCCATCTTTGTGCGATATTTCTGGATTGATGTGCCTTGCTTAAAAGTCCCATTACAGTTTCAAACTGAAATCCAGCCTGTAATGAGTAGATTTAGGAGAGCAGCTTTACCCTGACATCATTTTCATGGCCACCCCCTGACAATCAAATCCATCATCAAGCAGCCAACCTCCTAAATATATCGATACAAATTTTTCTGATCTGTTCTCACTAACTAAGTTCTCACTAACTACTATTAGATATTTCCATATGTACATTCTCTAGTTTGAAGGTACTGAATGTCTGCTAAAGACTCAAGGATTCCTTGTTTTCAAGTGCTTATCATTTCTGAGAATAGCTCCTCTTGCATTTCAGAGAGTTGATTGATTCACTTGTGGTTTCTCTTGACAGAGATATCAAGCACCTCATCCAAATGGATTTATTTCCTTTTGCCTCACTTCCTAGAATCCATCTTATTGCCAGCTTTGAGATAATGCTGGACCATTTAGATATAGACGTGTGATGTTATATAGACACAAGCAGAACGAGGGAAAGAAGCAAGATGGAGGCATGATGTTGCATCAAATTAGGTATTTGGAAGCCTTTGAATGTTTGTTGAATGAGATTCAATCACATGCAACAGACAAGCCGAATGAAGGCTTGTTCAATGTAATGAAAGGTGGTAGCATGAAGTTCATGATGGACCGGTATTATTCTCTCCATTTTCTGACCTTCCTGATCTTGCCCAGCATTTTCATTATTGTCCGACTCATACAAATCAGACTCAAAGACAGATTCAATACAGGTGAGCAGCAGACAGGTTGGAAAAGGTAGCGAAGGAATCAATAAAGAAAACAACGTACTCATAACAAAGAGTCAAAGCAGCTTAATAAACATTCTCATTAACTTCAGGAGTGAGACTTTGCAATGACGCTGTAGCAAGACTTTGAAAAACTCAACCTACTGAGCTTTACCAACACATATTTAAAAGGAAAATACAATATACAGTACTGTGCTTTATGTTATTCACATTGTTACTCAGTCATCGATTCTGTAGCCCAAACGCAGGGTCACAAGTTAAGGCGATAGATTAAGAGCAGTTCAATGTGGCATGTTCTCCCCATGATTCGTGGGTGTCCTCTGGTTATCCTGTTTCCTCCCTCAGTCCAAAGATTGTAGCCTGATTGTCATTTCCAAATCGTCCGTAGTGTGTGAATAGGTATGCAATTGTGCCCTTTGATGAGTCCAGGGTGTCACCTGCTCTCAGGTGCCCCGAGTTCCCTGGGATAGACTCCAGTCTCCCCGCGACCCTATGTAGGATAAGCAGTATGGTTAATGAATGGATGGATGGCAGTTGCAACTTTGTAGTACAAATTAAAAGATTATTAAACTCAGTGCATATATTACAAAAATCCTTAACAGTATTTTTTTTTTTAAAAGTGTTAATCCCTGTAGGTGTTACAGTTCATCACTGTAACTATGAAAAACGATTGTTGGCAGATTATTTTACCTCCTCCCTCTCAACATGACAAGCATATAACTTCCTGTAGTGAAATTAGCCAGCATAAATGCCTTAGCCTTGATCTAGTCATGACTCACTATTACACGTTTCATCGTTTGTCCTTTCTCCTCAAGATCTCTCACCTTTAATCTCTATTACACCGCTCTGATATACAGTGGTTTATTTTTTGATTATTACAAGCACAGACAGTGACTGCGAATCCGACGTATTTATTTTTAAAAAAAACTTTTTACATTTTGCTTGACTATGCTTGAGGAAATGCTTGGGTAGATGACAAACACTCAACACACACAAGAAACAGAAACTGTTGTGACAGTGATTAATTTTTTCTTTCACAATATGTATTTAATAATAATGAGTCTTTATTTATCACATATACATATGCACAGTAAAATTCATTTCTTTGCATACCCCAGCATGTCAGGAAGCTGGGGTCAGAGTGCAGGGTCAGCCATGATACAGTGCCCCTGTAGCAGAGAGGGTTAAGGGCCTTGCTCAAGGGCCCTCAGTGGCAGCTTGGCAGTGCTGGGGGTGGAACCCCCCACCTTCTGATCAGTAACCCAGAATCTGGCAGTGCTGGAGCTTGACCCCTGACCTCTCGAACAGTAACCCAGAGTATTAACTGTCACGCCATCACTGCCCCAACATTGCCCCGATTTCTCAACAAACAGTAAATAATATTAACAAACTGTACACTCCATGAAAAATTACAACATTTCTGTAAGTGTCAGAGGATAAAAGAGCAGTGTATCTGATATAGCATGTAACCTCTAATGTTTCTCATGTCTCGTACCTCTGTTATGGCTGGTAGTGATTTCTCCAACATGACTAGTAAACAAGAAGCCATCCACACAGACATACAGTATCTCACAAAAGTGAGTACACCCCTCACATTTTTATACATATTTGATTATAACTTTTCATGTGACAACACTGAAGACATGACACTCAGTGTCAGGGTCTTGGCAATCTTCTTATAGCATAGGCCATCTTTATGTAGCAAACAATTCTTTTTTTCAGATCCTCAGAGAGTTCTTTTCCATGAGGTGCCATGTTGAACTTTCAGTGACCAGTATGAGGGAGTGTGTGTGAGTGATGACACCAAACTTAACACACATGCTCCCCATTCACACCTGAGACCTTGTAACACTAACAAGTCACATGACACCGGGGAGGGAAAATGGCTAATTGGGCCCAGTTTGGACATTTTCACTTAGGGGTGTACTCACTTTGTTGCCAGCAGTTTAGACATTAATGGCTGTGTGTTGAGTTATTTTGAGGGGTCAGCAAATTTACACTGGTTACACAAGCTGTACACTCACTACTTTACATTGTAGCAAAGTGTCATTTCTTCAGTGTTGTCAAATGAAAAGATATAATCTAATATTTACAAAAACGTGAGGGGTGTACTCACTTTTGTGAGCAGCATATTAGGTAAGCAACAATTTTCAGACAAAAAAACATAATGAATGATGCTGGGTTTTGCTGCAAAAATAAGAAGAAGTGTGACAGTCGAAGCCTCCAAAAGACCCGTGGTTCTGGTTCTGCAAGATAAACCTACCAGCTAATTTCCTTATAAAACTGCACAAATTGTACTAGAGACTACTATTTTTGTTTTTTATTTTTTTCACACCAAATACTGACTTTGTTTCATTTACTACAGCTTAATGTACATTATGGTATTTTTTTTAATGTAGAAACATTTCATTTCATTATTTTGAAGTCATTTTTGCTCTACAGCATTTCTTTGAATGTGTTTAAAATGTATACACAGTACTGTATACCTAGTTACTAAATTGAGTCAGCATAGAAAGAAAAATGACAGTTTAAATAGTATATAGTATTATAGTACTGAATAAGCAATAAGTAACTTTGCCAAGAAAATGGTGGCATTCACAAGAAGACAGGTCAATATAACATAAATCACAGCTGTTAGCTACCTAAGTAGGTTTGCATTAAAAATACCAAACCATTGCTAAGCTAGTTATGTCTAGCAAGCTGATTTGCCTAGCAATGCTGTGACAGCTTTGACAGAATGCACTATTTACTAAACTATGCAGCTTCTGAATTTAGTTAGCATGCAAATTGTATAGCTTTTGTGATAAAATATTAGTCCTGAACAAGCAATGGTTATGTATTTTGCAAATAGTGGCATTTAAATGTACAACAACAAAATAGGTCAATATGTCATAGATTGCAACTGTTAGCTAAGCTAACTAACAATACACAAGCTTACAACTGATCTAAAATTAAGTGTTTTATAGCCAACAAAGGCGTTTATAGCCTAAATCAATCAGCTAACATTACTGCAACTAAAAACACCTTACATTTACTCACACATTTATATCTTAGCTATGTCAGATGTTAGCCTATAATTGCACATCACCAGGACCTTCCAAAAGTACAGTACAGATGTCTGGTACCTCAATGTCCTCTTCTTATTATATCAATGAAATTGGCTTGTTAATAAAGACTTTAACAGGCTTAACTTGCTAGTTAGCTAACATGCCTAATTTTAATTGCTTTAACAAACCTAAATATCTCATTTAAAATCTACATCTAGGGACTAGCTAGTTAACACTAGATAGTTACTTCATGTTCTTCAACTGAGGAGTTGCCTATAATGACAAAAATGACAAAAAATTAATCGGTTTGGGTAGCACCTTGACTTTCGGAGCCACGACATCCTCAAATGTTGTTATCGTAAACTTGAACAAACAATAAAGTTGTAATCATCAAGAGATTTGCATGCCTTAAATTTATCTCTAGTATTTAGTTTTTATGAGATGTGTATATATGTCCAGTCATTGCAGGCCAGCTCACTGTTTAGCATCATTTAGCTACTGAGAGCACGTCAAGCCATAAAGATTTACACCATTTGAAAGTCTTTATTTTGCTGGATAGCACTCCGTGCCTTTTACAGGTAATCTATAATAATAAGTGGATGATGTTTTATCTAAATTTAATCTGATTCTTAAAAAAAAATTCTTGATAGAGTCTTCAGCCATATTATAACCTCAAGTTATAGCATCAAGTTGGTAGGCTGCTTGGGTATTTTTGCAGCCAGGTCGTGCTCACATGTCTTTGTTTACAAACATTAAAGGAGTCTATTGCCAGTACGACATTCTTGTTTGCTGTTTTTACTCTGCATGTCATGTTGTTCTGTGATTTCTCTGGTTGACCCTGATCTGCCTATTTCTTTGGAAATTTATTATGGATATTTCTATGGTTACTTTTTCATATACAGTATGTTGCTGTGCTCTGATGATGATTGTTGAAAGATGAAAAAGAAAAAGAGTTTGCTTTAACATCTTGTCACCTCTGGCTCTGCAATATGGCTATGCTAGCATTTTCAGTTTAATTAAAATACAAGGGTTGAGTTTCTTAAAAACATCTCTGTCCAAAAATTAATCATTAAACAGTAGAGCGAGGAGCACATTGAACACTTTCTCTACCAATTAACATGATCTTTACAAACATTTACAATGCTTTTAGGGAACTGGAGCCATTTTGTATACTGATCAGATCTGAATTGTAATATAAACCATTTTATCTACAGCCAATTGAATGTTCAGCGACAAGCACATGTATATTCCTTAAAAGACAGCGAGGGAAAGTTCATACATTACCATTTTGTTTTCTATGCCCTACAGTTGTTATGTACTGCCTCATTGCTTACAATGGTGTTTCAAGAGCTATGAAGCTGGCAAATCCATAATGTTTCAGTTATACAACAGTGAGCTTCGGTGAAAGATTATAAAGCTCAAACTAACTTTTTGAATTTAAAGTTTTATTTCCACATTTTGAATCTTCCTTATCTGGAGATTGTCTGCGAAATGAATCTGAGGCACAGAGAACAGCAGCTGATAACATGCAGATGATCCTAAAATCCCCAGAGTCTCTTTTGGGAAATGATATGACTGATTAGGATTTTTTCCTCTTAACATGAATATGATAGGCTTCCTAGCTTTGATTTCAATCAGATTAAGGTATATTTCATTCCAACACATTCCTATTTATTATTATTCACACATTGTCTGTAACATGTCTAAATTAATATTATGTTTTTGAGTCTGCCCATATTTGTATATACGCCAATCAGCCATACCATTAAAAACCACTGACAGGTGAAGTGAATCACATTGAATATCTCGTTACAGTGACAACTGTCAAGGGGTGGGATATATTAGGCAGCAAGTGACCAGTCAGCTCTCAAAGTAGATGTGTTGCAAGGAGGAAAAACATGAATCATGTTTCTTTTAACATCATGTGGACAGACGAGTGTGTGTGCGTCATTTACCTGGGGAAGAGATGGCACCAGGATGCACTATGGGAAGAAGGTAAGCCGGTGGAGGGAGTGTGATGCTCTGAGCAATGTTCTGCTGGGAAAACTTGGGTCCTGGCATTCATGTGGATGTTACTTTGACATGTACCACTTACCTAAACATTGCCACAGACCAAGTACACCTCTTCATGGCAATGGAATTCCATAATGTCAGTGACCTCTTCAGCAGGATAATTCTCCCTGCCACAGTGCAAAAATTGTTCAGGAATGGTTTGATTAACATGACAAAATGTGCAAGGTGTTCACTTGGCCTCCAAATTCAATCCGATAGAGCATCTGTGGGATGTGCTGGGTAAACAAGTCCGATCCATAGAGGCCCCACCTTGCAACTTACAAGACTTAAAGGATCTGCTGCTAACATCTTGCTGCCAGATACCACAGCACCTTCAGAGGTCTTGTTGAGTGCTGTCGGGTCAGAGCTGTTTTGGTGGCACAAGGGGTGTTACGCCCTCACTGGCAGATGGCACCGAGTGCACGCATGCACGTGACTGAACTGTGTGAAATGGACTGTGCGAAGTGAACGAATCTTTTGTTTTGGTCCGTTCTCTTCCTGTTCATGTATTGGCTTATGTTCGAGAGTGTATCTTTATTTGCTTTAGTTTGATTGTGTTTGTCATTTAAACCCCTTGTGTGGCTGCGCACTTCACTCAGTATTAATGGTTAATGAGTATTTGTAGAAGGGGCGCACGGTGGCTTAGTGGTTAGCACGTCCGCCTCACACCTCCAGGGTCCGGGGTTCGAGTCCCGCCAGGGCCATGTGTGTGCGGAGTTTGCATGTTCTCCCCGTGTGTCGGGGGTTTCCTCCGGGTACTCCGGTTTCCTCCCCCAGTCCAAAGACATGCATGTTAGGCTGATTGGCGTGTCTAAAGTGTCCGTAGTGTATGAATGGGTGTGTGTGTGTGTGAATGTGATTGTGCCCTGCGATGGACTGGCACCCTGTCCAGGGTGTACCCCGCCTTGTGCCCGTTGCTCCCTGGGATAGGCTCCAGGTTCCCCGTGACCCTGAAAAGGAGTAAGCGGTTGAAGATGGATGGATGGATGGATGGAGTATTTGTAGATGGTTATGTTACGTTTGCGAAGCGGTCTTATTTCCACATCCTGTTCTCATGCAATGCCTAGACTTTAGTCTCATGTTTATTCTAGTTATTCTTGTTCAGTATAGACCGTGCTCCCCGTGTTTTGTTTGCTTATTTGTTAATAAAGACATTGCTCCTGTGCTTTCGTCCTGTTAATAGTCTCGTGTCGTAACAGGAGTATACAATATTAGGCCGGTGGTTTTAATGTTCTGGCTGATCGGTGTATGTATATAATTTAAAAATTGTAGTCTTTCTAATATGCTACAAAAATGGTCTACAGTACATATTCCCTGGTAAGACTTTGAAAATGCTTCTCTTTTGTTAAGCCCTGTATTCCTGTTTCTTTTAACATTGTTGTTTGCTATTCCCATTTCAGTATCTTAGCCGTAGGTCAGTAAGCAGAGGATTAGCTTTGTAATTGTAAGCCCGATACCTCCAGAGTTCTCCATCAAGCAACACGTCATCTTAAAAATGCTCTCTGTATCACACACGCACTCCTCCCTACACATCTGTGCCCCCAGTGATTCCCATCTTTATTTTTCTTTCACTGTGTGTGTGTGTGTGTGTGTGTGTGTGTGTGTGTGTGTGTGTGTGTGTGTGTGTGTGTGAGAATAACCTGGTTGTCTAAATTTGTCAACGGCCTGCGGAATCTACTCAAACGTTTAATATTTTTAATCCAGGGTCAGGCAGGAAAAGCCACTTACAGAATTGCTAGGATTATTGGGTATCACTAACGACACATAAAAATTATAGCACCTGAAAAATTACAGTTAGGCTGCTTAGCATGATGAAAGGTTTGAATTCAGGAAAATCATTTCTTCTCTGGTTGTGATTGTCTGAGTTGATATAGTTCTGAAAAGAACTGTAGGTTTTTGACATTTCGGCCACCTGATTAATGGTGACTATCTTTTAAGGCAACTGGCTACTGTTGTCATGGCTAGTAGTAATGAGCAAGCAACTTAACATGTGTTAGTGTAACACTTCATATTCTACATGCTAGCTAGCTAGTCACCAACATTTCCAATTGAATTACATCAACTGGCAGAAACAGAAAGCAGACAAATTGACTAAATCCAATTATGATATAGATCACAAAGAAGCAGCTAGATTAATTTTTGTGATCTTGTTATCTTTCATACATTAATTTACTTACATAAATTGTAGTTTCTGAGTTTTTTTTCACATCACAAGGGGGTCTCCCTGAAATTGCCAGATACATGACCCTTGCTAAATGATTTTAAAGTGTGTGCGGAGTTTACATGTTCTCCCTACGGTTTCCTCCCCCAGTCCAAATACATGCATGGTAGGCTGATTGGCGTGTCCGTAGTGTATGAATGGGAGTGTGAGTGTGTATGTGATTGTGCCCTGCGATGGAGTGGCACCCTGTTAAAGGGTGTACCCCGCCTTGTACTTGATGCTTCCTGGGATAGGCTCCAGGTTCCCCTTGACCCTGAAAAAGGAGTAAGCGGTAGAGGATGGATGTATGAACTGATAGATATATATATTTTTTTTTTCATGGATGATGGAACCACTTATATCACTTATAGCAAGAAACTGTACTTTTTTAGGAAATTGAACACTAATGTGGACCATGAAAATGGTGTATCCAAATGGATCTGTATAAGTGCCGTTAAGTTGTCCTTAGGTCAAGATGGTGTCCTTTGGCTTGTTGTTCATTAGGGATCTGATTAGATTGTGGCTTGGATTAAACTCAATTTTAGAAGCTGATTCAATCCAGAAAAATAAACTTTTGATCCAATCACTTTTGAACGACTGACCTCAAATGGAAGCCGTTCACTTCTGACTGAGAGCCCAAGCTGTTCATAAAACCATATTATCCTGGAATTGATTATTTGCATAATTAAAGTATAAAGTATAATGGAAGCAGAAAGGGATGCACAGATGCACAGTAACTAAAGAAGAAGCAATTAGCTTTAAAAGCTCACTTAGAAAAGACTTTGACAGCTTATAGAATTTACCAGTTTCTTACACATTACTTTAAGAAGATGAGGCACTGATTCTGTGATGTGCATCCTCTTGGTTTTAAAATATTTTATTCATTCAAGTAATTCATTATACAGATGTATTGTGTCAAAGCAAGCCACTTTCTAAAGCTGTTGATTTGAATTTGCAGAAATGTAGCTGTTTTCCGAAATTATTGGAACAGCAAGGCCAATTCATTTGTTTGTGCCCTACACCAAAGACATTTGGGTTTGAGTTCAATATTTATTTATTATTTATTTATTCATTTAGCAGACGCTTTTATCCAAAGCGACTTACAAGTGCACACTCATACACCAATGGTAGCAGAGCTTCCATGCAAGGTGCTAGCTTGCCATCGGGGGCAATTTAGGGTTCAGTGTCTTGCCCAAGGACACTTCGGCATGGGATCACCCGGGCCGGGATTCGAACCACCAACCCTACGATTAGTGGACAACCCGCTCAACTGACTGAGCCGCAGCCGCCCTGTGGCTAACATCTATCCAATAGATGGATATAAGGTGAGCGTTTATGATTACAGTGTTTATTTCCTGGTATTTACATCTAGATGTGTTAGACAACATAAAACATAGAACCTTTTGTATCAGACCACCCAATGATTTGTTTAGCAAAAGTATAGGAACAGATAAGTCTTGAAATAAATAGCACTTTATAGCACAATGTTTGGTTGCATATCTCTCGCTTGCAATAACTGCATCAAGCCTGCAACTCATTGACAAATTGTCACAGAACCACTAAATTGTTGGTTTCTTCTTTTGTGATGCTTTTCTATGTTTTTGCCACAGCCGCATTCAATTGTTGTTTGTTTCGGGGGGTTTCTCCCCTCAGTCTCATCTTCAGGAGGTGAAATGCTGCACAACTGGGTTAAGGTCTGGTGATTGACTTGGTCAGTCTAAAACCTTCAATTATTTCTGCTGATAAAGTCCTGTGAGTTGGCAGTGTATGTTGGACCATTGTGTTGCAGCATGATGAACCTCTGCTTGATTAATCTGGATGCAATTCTCTGTAAATTGGCAGAAAAATGTTCCTGTAAATGTCTGACTTCATTCTGCTGCTGCCATCATGAGTTACATCATCAACAAAGATTAGTCGGCCTGTTCCAGAACCATGCAAGCCCAACCCATGACACTACCTCCACAATGTTTCACAGATGAGCTTGTAGGTTTTGGATCATGAGCAGATCTTTTCTTTCTCCACACTTTAGCCTTTCCATCACTTTGGTAGAGGTTCATCTTGGTTCCAGAACTTTCTCTGTATTTCTTCTTCTTCCAATCTGGCTTTCCGATTCTTACTGCTGATGAGTGGTTTGCATTTTGTGGTATGGCCTCCATATTAATTATTTATACTCATACTGGGTGGTCTGATACAAAATGTGCAATGTTCTATGTCATTTAACACCTTCATATAATACCAGAAATTAAAAGATGAAATTCCAAACTTTCTTCTCATATTCATCTTTTGATCTCTAACCCAAATTTCTTCAGTCTACAGCAAATATAATTGAATTGACCTTGCTGTTCCAGTAGTTTCGGAGGAGACTGTAGACATTTAAGGCTTTTTTTCTCGCTCCCTTTGCATTTTATTAAATAGCCTGTTTAAGGCCATAAAGTGTGTGTGTGTGTGTGTGTGTGTGTGTGTGTGTGTGTGTGTGTGTGTGTGTGTGTGTGTGTGATCTTGATCTTGATCTTGTGAAAACTGTCTAGAATCAGGGTTGGCCTACAGAATGACAGGCTAAATACAAACGAGAGCTTCTGGTTATCTGAGGACGGGAGACTGTAGTTAATAGTGGTAGCATGCCAGACACACACACAAACACACACACACAAACACACACGCACACACACACACACACACACACACACACACACACACTCTCACACACCCTCAGAGAAGCACCCTCAGTGTTACTTTGTGAAGTCACACAAGTATTAAAGCATTGTGTTTGGGTCCTTTCAATGGGTGCTTCTCAATACTCCAACTGATGCTTCCTTGTTTCCTCGCTCCTCCGTCCTCCAGCCTGTGACCTGAAAATAAATTGAAGTCAACCATCTTGAAGGACATATCAATGCTCTAATTGCAATGTGAGTAGGTGAGGAATGAGGAGCGAGGAAGCTTCCAGAGGAGCTAAGAGTGAAGATACACAGGTGTATCCTATGTGGAAGTGTTCCATGTCAAAAAACCAGACACACATATAAATTCCACTCCTCCTTTACACCTGACACAATCTCAAACAAAATGTCCCTTGATGATGTGATGCATTCTGTGTAAAATTTAATAAAATAATAATATGCTTACAATGAGTATTGTAATGAATTGATCCTTGCATGTTTGGATATGCAAAGCTGCACAGAAGATGCGATAAATTATGTCTTGTTCATTAATTCATTGTGGAATAACCTAGACATTCTATATACTATCAGTGCATTTTTTTTTATTTTCTTTAAAACAGCACATCCCTGAAGTGCAGTGAGGTCATCCAGCTGAGTGCAGTCATCATTAACTGTCTTCGTTTTGAAGTGATGCTTGAGAGAGCGAAGATATTCCATTCGGCTTGCTTCTATTCCTCTCTCCTCACATCTCATCCTTACATCCGTCCTTCGCATGTTAAGGGTGTGGAGCAAAGACACAAGGAAAGGAAGTGAGGAACGTAAACGAGAATGCCCAAATAAGAAATGAGAAGCACCCTCTGACTTTGTTTTCTGCTTGTCTCGATTAGTGGTGTAGTCTGTTTCTTGTTTACTGATGTAGATCAGCAAAGATTAAAAACAAATCTATCTAAGAAATGGACCTGACCAACAAATGAAAAATGTTTTTTGTGTCTGTTATTATTTACTCATCATTGATGCAGATTGGTATTCATTTTTGTTCTAGATTAATTTAATTTTATATCAAATCCTGATGTTGTTTTCATTTTGTTTTGACTTTGTATTCTTTTTAAATAATGTATATATTTATGTCTGTGTTTCTTTTCCTATATGATAACGAGGGCACACCAAAAGTAAGAGAATATGTTGCAAGGATATTTGACATAAAGGGACATTTGCAGATTGCAATGGAGATAGCAACATACATTCACCGACCTCTTTATAAGGCATACCTGTACAACATTCTCAAAGGCCAAAGCCAATGCCTTGAAGAGAGAGGTCAGAGGAGAATGCCCAGACAAGCTGACAGGAAGGCTACGGCCATTCAAATAACCACTCGTTACAACCGTACTGAGCAGAAAAGCATCTCAGAAAGCACATCATGCTAATATGTGAGACGGATAGGCTACAATAGTAGAAGACTCCGTCGGGTTCCAAAACCGAGCAGCTGAAGATTCTTTTGTTTTTTTCCCTCAAAGTGTGCATTCTGTGTGACTATTGTCGGTCAAAATCCCAGGAGATCAACAGTTTCCGAAACCAGCCCATCTCATACCAACAGTCAAAGAGCCTCAGATATCCTCGTTTACATGTATCTACATGATTTCACGATATTGCATCGTGCTGCTGCCACTTGATTAATTGGCTGACCAAATCATTTTTTATTTAAATTAAAATCCTAATAAAATCCTACAATCAAGAAAAATAAGTTTGTATGTTCTCATTATAAAGTGTCACAGATCACTCACCCTATTCCATGCCAACTCTATCCTTTTTTTTTCCAGCTCCATCTTTTTTTTTTCCAGCTCCACACTTGACGAGCTCACTTGCCATGAGGGATCCCTTTTGCTCTTTCAACCGTCTTGCCTTCATTTTTCTCTTCTTCCGCATGTCTTGCTGTTCTTTATGTTCCCGTTGCTTCTGAGTGACAGCAAACAAGTGAAGCCCAGGTCTGGGGAAAGGCCTGTGAAGGAAAACATCAGCAGTGCCAAAGCATTAGAGCTGACATACCTCTTGATTAACACTCCTTTATTACCTCATTCAGAGTTTTCTCTTGTTTTGATTACCTTCCAATTAAAAAGACCCTTCAGTCTCCTTTTCCTAAATATGAAACTTTTTTGATTATGCATAAACATGTTTTCGGCTTCTTCTTGTGGGTGACGACAAATCCTGATATTGAAGGTTCATTGCTAGAAGTACGTTATATCTCTTTCTGGGATTTTACTTACCATTACAACCTGATTCACTCATATGATATAATATTTTATTCTACTTAATTATTGCATAGAGCTCCAGGATGCTGTAGGAATCAATAATTTCATAACAAAGTATGGACTGGACTTCTCCCTTTAGAACTATTAGTAGAACAGTGACATTTTGCATTTAATGTCCCCTAATTCTTCTTCTTTTTTTTTTTTTTTTTTTTTTTTTTTTTTTTTTGTTATTATTTCATTGAACTACATTAGGACACTGGGAATTATGGCCATTTTCATTAAATGTAATGTGCAGCATTTAGAAAAGCACATATATTGAAAGGAAGGGCAGATTGTAAAGCACAGTGAATAGCTTCAGATGTCATTTTAATTGAATAGCCGAGAACAAGGCGACATACATCAGATACAATAATTGCAGTAATTAACGTAAATTAGTAATAATGTACACTTTCAAAAGACTAAAATCAATCCATTCAGTGGTGTTTTACAGATAAAGCATTATGTGTGAATGAGCTGAAGTCACTGAGTAAAACAGCTTCAGCATCCGGTTTGAATTCTACAGTGTAGGACATATGCACTTGCGGACCACTTCATGTGGTCATTCATGCAATTATCCAGTCAGCCAATCATGTGTGCATAAAATCATGCAAATTCAGATATTTAATATAAACATCAAATATCAGAATATGATTTTAACTGTAACATGTTTGGCTGAAGAGCAGGCAATGTTTTTCCAATCTTCAACTGCCCACAGTTTCCACTTCTTGGCTAACAAGAGTGGAACCTGATGTGGCCTTCTGCTGTTATAGCACATTCGTCTCAAGGTTCAACATGTTTTGAGATTCTTTTCTGCTCACCACGTTTGTATCGAGTGGTGATTTGAAATACCATAGCCTTCCTATCAGCTTGAACCAGTGTGGTCATTCTCCTCTGCTGATCACTGGGGGTTTTCTTTGAGTGTACCATTCTGTGTAGCTCTAGAGACTGTTGTGTGTGTGAAAATCCCAGGAGATCAGCGGTTTCTGAAAAACTTAAACCAGCCCATCAGGGATCAAGAAAACGTACCACAGTCAAGGTCACTGATATCACATCGTTTCCCCATTTTGACGCTTGATGTGAACATTAACTAAAGCTCTTGACCTGTATCTCCATGACGTTATGCATTGCACTGCTGCCATGAGCTGGAATAACTGCATGAACGAGCAGGTGTACACCCATTCTTATAAAGTGTACAATGAGTGTAAAAAAGCAATATGGCAAATCTTTAAAACCAGCTAACTAGTGAAGAAAAAATTGGGTGCATGTTGCCTCTGACTACAGCATGTTTCTGTGGAGATTTTTTGCTCTTCGTGAGTCTAACAGTGATGAGTTCATATATACCATGTGGACAATAGAACTATTTAATATTCCTGCCCTTGAAATCTGCAAATGATTAAACACTCTGAACTCTCGAATGAATGAATTAAATCATGAGCCCACCTTAGTAGACAAAGAAAATGGTCTCAATCATTAAAGCAATCAAGGCCCACTAATTGTCACATTTCATCCAGAATGATTTTATATCAGGGAATGGGTTGGCTCTGCCTAGAAATTATATGGCTGATGTGCGAACTCTAAAGAAACAGTTCGATCCAAAGCAAAAGATCTAAGCCTGAAAGACCAGAAAATGGAGAATGAATAATACATGTCGGAACATTGACAATTATAAATAAATAAAAGGAAGCCCCAAAGCCTTCACATGCATTCAAAAGCATTCAGAGGAAATCCACCTCAAACTGCGGAATGGTTTTTTAAGAACTGAATACAATGCCTTTTATTCTGGATATTTTCAAGTCTCGTTTGTTTACTAAGCTCCTCCATTAGCTGAAAAATAGAAAATTTTCATTGAAATAAGGCTGACCTCCTGTTTTGCAAATCACATATTTATTAAATTAAGAACACTCTGTACCTTCCTGGGGAAAAAAGTGTCCTAGTTTATGAATTAGTGAATTCTTGGAGTCCTTTAAGTCTGGTACTCATGTACAAAGTTTGTTCTGAATTAGTAACCTGGATGAACTGTCCTGCATATCAAAAGTCCAAGAAACAAGTTTTGTTCAGGTTGGTCTCGGAACACGGTGATCCAATATACGTCATGATTGGGCAAAATTTTTAGGAGAAGGAAAAGAAAAAAAGCCTGTTATTGCAAAAACTCTAAATTGTCTAAACTGTTTATAGCTGCTATCATGTAAGTGATAACAGGAACTAACTTGTCTTATGGACATTCCACAACAATAAATGTAACTATAAACATTTAGAAATATGATGTGTTGTTCACTGGGAAAGCGCTGTGGTATGAGAGGAAAAAAAACACTTCTGGATATATTGTTATTAAAAATTAATCCACTTAGCTTCATGCTGAGCTATTCTTTACTTTAGTGTTAGACCGAACCATTTCTCATCATCTCTCATTTCTTATAATTACAGTAAAGGAAATCTAGAACAGGATGAAAACCTGAGGGGTTTATGAAATGGATAAATGAAATCAAATGAGGATTCTACCAGATATGTACTTATCAGAACAGTCATATTTGGGTTTTGTAATGTAATGGATTTCATTTGCAGCCCACTGGGTTATTGTAATTCTCTTTCCCTTTGTTGCCATGACTTATTTGAGTGATTTCTATTGTAACTGCTTGAAGCAACTATTTTCTCCCCTTGCAAATTTGTCAGTCCTGTGCTTTAGGCTATTGTGATAATTATCGCTTGTCATATATTCAATGCAGGGATGATTTTCCTACTTCTAATGCTTTGGCTCCTCTGGCCCTCCAAGCCAGCCTGATCCATGAATCCTTGACATCTTCTTAGAGCTTTCTGTATTTGGGACTCTCTGCTGCTGTTGATAGTTCCACATGAACACCCCAAATATTTACACTTCCCAATAACAGTTTGCCCCATGCTTCAGTGGATAATTTCACCTAGATACTGTACATTTGTACATAAGAACTGTTATGTTCTTATGTTCTTACTGTTATTTGTACATCAAAACTTGCCACCTCACTGTGACAGTTACAAAGCACTGACAATTGAGGCTTCCTCCATAAATGTTAAATATATGTCACCTACTAATGATAACATCACCCAATGATTATCTGTTTTTCTTTGTTAAACAACAAGACATTTTTGTGTCCAGCATATATGTTCCCTGTGCACAAGCTGTTACTATAGAAACAATACCGTATTATGACGAGCCCAGTTGCTCGTAGCTGGAACTACTGTCCAAGCCGTGCTGTTATACAAAAATAAAGCACACCCATCCATCTTCAACCGCTAACTTCTTTTCAGGGTCACGGGGAACCTGGAGCCTATCCCAGGGAGCATCGGGCACAAGGCGGGATACACCCCGGACATGGTGCCAGTCCATCGCAGGGCACAATCACATACACACTCACACACACTACGGACACTTTAGACACGCCAATCAGCCTACCATGCATGTCTTTGGACTGGGGGAGGAAACCGGAGTACCCGGAGGAAACCCCCGACACACGGGGAGAACATGCTGAATAATCAAATTTGAGAATTCACCATTGCTGTGGTATAATACAGAATTCCATTATTGCAATGTGGTCACTGGTGTGCGTATATCAAGGATTTTGAACAGCTTCAAACATGTCTCAGTTTATCAGATTTTATACCCAAAACTATCCATTTTAATCTACATCTGTATTTCTGTAAAGTTGCTTTGTGACAGTGTCTGTTGTTAAATATTAATTATAATTATCTTTCAACCAATTATTTCCATGTAAGACAGGAAGCTAAAAGACTTTATCTATCCAAAGATCTCCTGAATATTTTTCAAGGAATGTACTTAAGCTCTTTGTGGTCACAGAGCTCTTTGCAGTTTAATGAAGAAGGAACCTAACAATGCTATAAGCAGCCAGGTTTTATTTGCTGGAAAAGTCACACCTAATTAATTATTATCTCATACCCAGAAAAATGTCTGACTTTAACATCAATGAATAATTTCCCAAGGCTCATTAACACTCTGAAATGAAGGTCAATACACAATAGGTTTGTATCAGAAAGCTCAGCTCTGGAAATTGTTTCCATCAGATCATTTGTTTTCTAAACCTATGTTTAAAGCCTCATTATCCTGGACCCAGGTCTACAGGATAATTGGGAGAAAGTATTTGGGAGTGAAGTGCATCCTCCCTCTGAATGTCTTTACCACACAATGCTGCTCCTCATCCGATTAGGGTAACACATCCCCCGGTCAGCCTCCTCAGCCTGACCTCCTTCTGTCTCTCTCAGGAAAAGCAGGGCATATTTGCTCTCATGTGACACTTTCTGCCTGTTCCCAGCACTTTATTCATGCTCTGCATGTGAACCAGCTGCCTCTTCTATCTGTCTCATACTGTTTCCAATGCTAAATTTACTCTGTGTGTGTGTGTGTGTGTGTGTGTGTGTGTGTGTGTGCGTGTGTTTTAGGGTCAGGGCTACAAACGAGCAGCCATGCTGAAGCATTTATTAAGTATTTTGCATCGGATTCTCTTTGGGGTGTGGCGTTCAAAGAGGAACTCTTCATTTTGGGTACAACCAAGCTCTTCATTTTGGGTACAGATTTTGAACAGCAGGTGGTGATGATGCCACCCTGATGTTTTATTTTTAGGTTTCAGAGATTTTTCGCAAGGAACACTTTAAAAATGCTGGAAACACTCAAAAAAAAAACCTCTCTCAAAATGTTGGTGGTCTCTGCCAGACCACCAACATACAAACAAGCACTTACAAAACTGAAGCAACTTAACAAACTTTAGATAGCATGTAAGCAGAGGTCTACAACTGAGCCACACAGAACACAAAAATGCACATTTGAACAGTCAAAAGCAGATACTGCCCCATTTTTCAGGAGTAGCTTTCATGTGTAGCCTGTCTTGTACTTGCCGAGGTTCAGGAAGCTGCCTTCTGTAAAATGTGCCGAGCAAACGTTTGGGTTGTACTGTTGAGGAACAGTATTTTAAATAAACAGCAACCATTGCTTCTATAGAAAATATATATAAAAAAATATCTATGATATGTTAATGAAGTATGTATAACTCACTTTTGAATATGTTAATGTGTCACCTACATTTAAACATTTAGACTCTTTACTTACAATATGATTGAACATTTAGAATTTACTGTTCTTGACTTAAAAATGTAGAACAATGCTTAATTGGAATGTGGTCTGAAATGTTTGGAATGTGGATTAATGAAAGTCGTGCCCCTCCGTGCAGTAAAGCATTGAGAGAAAACAGGGACTATTCTAAGTGTGTGCGATAGGTGTTTGTGTTTGTTTGAAGCAGCCATTTGGGGCAATAAAAAGCAATAAACTGGGAACTGTTCCAGAGCTGGGGGTTTGAGCAAAAAGTTTAAACAAAAGCCCCAAGGGCTTGCAGATCCGTGATAACGGAATTGATGAGAATTCAAAAGCACCAGGATAAGGTGAAATAGGACATTAAAAACCCCCAGCTCTGAGAAAACTAATCCTTTGAATAAATATACAATTTACTGCGCATGTCCCACAAATGTATTATCCTATGGGTGTGAATAGCTAATTAAGGCGATGGTGATTGATCTGGTTAGTTAAATGTCATGCCTAGGGGTAATGTTACTGCTTGAGGAGGGAACTTTAAAAAGCGATGTTGTGTGTGTACAAGTAGGCTCTCTGCAGACAGTGACACTTTGTTGATTTCCAATGAAGTTTCTTGATTTTGACTTCCAGAAAACTCTAAGACTTTGAAGATTTTTATTTTTGGCTTAAAGGTTAATTTTATTTTACGACACTTTCTAATTTTGTCCATTTTCGGAAGGCTAAACAAAGGGTTTTGCACTGAAACACACAGCGTGTCCGTGACATGGCGCCTGAATTAGCTGAAGCCTCACCTTCTTTCTTCGTGGCTTTGGGTGGGATTATATAGTGCACACTGTGATTCACATGTGTTATGGTAGTAACATCTGGACTTGGAACGATGCATTTTGGGCAGGCCTAGAGCAATGTTCTCTGTTAGAAAAAATAAATCCCTTTGGGGGAGACTATTGTGAATTTGCAGCTCTTATACATGTATGAAAAGGGCTTTGGTGTCTCAATGATTAAGACTCCGGGTTACTGATCAGAAGGATGGGGGTTCAAGCCTGAACACCACCAAGCTGCTCCTGTTGGGCCCTTGAGAAAGGCCCTTACCCCTCTCTGCTCTGCTTGGGGTGCTGTATCATGGCTGACCCAGTTCTCTGACCCCAGCTTCCTAACAAGCTGGGATATGTGGAAAAGAACTTCACTGTGCTGTAATGTATACGTGACAAATAAAGGTTTCTTCTTCTTCTTCAGATACATTACACACCCAAACAAAAGGAAAAATCATGATATGACTCCTTTAAATATATGACTAAGTAATTTACTTAAGAGTCTGTATACAAACCCCACTTTAGCAGCTCTAGCAATACATTTCTTAACACATACATTTTTTTCTCTCTTGTTTATAAATAAAGGAGATACCATGTTGACATATTTGTTTATGTTTTATATTTTGCATTTTCAAAGGGTAAAAATAACTGAAAATATTAACCCATTTATGAAATAAAATTAATCTAGCATTTTGTAAAAATAAATAAATAAAATTAAACCATCCTTTGGGTTGAAAAACAACTCATTTGCTGGATTAACATTAACAATCCAACTTGATGGATTAGTTTAACCATAAATGTGTTCAGTCCTATATTTACTCAGCCGTTGAGCTAAAAATAACCCTCTTTTGGTTGTTTTTATCCCAGTGTTTTTTAGAGTGAAGTAAGATGATTGTCTTATTATAAAGTTAATATATCCTTGTTAAAAGAATTGTCCTAATATAGAAGAACCAATTTTTGGTTTCCTAAAGAACCTTTTGATTGATAGATTTGGGTATGTGGAAGGATCTTTTGTTGTGGAAAATTATTATTTAGACAAAATGACTAAAGAATTATGGATCAAAAACCCAACATACTGTAGTTCTTTATACTGAAACCAAATGGTTCTTCTTTAGCTCCTTTAGTTTTTTTGTTTGTTTTTTTTTCTGACTTTTATTTTAAAGCTTGTGCACCCAATGAACATTTCTCTGCTTACTAAATCCCTTTAGCACCTGTACCTTTAAAGATCCTCTGGGCCAAGTTTAAGTGATGCTGCCAGCTTCCACTGCTGATTGTGTGGTTGCATTTGCTATTATAATGTTCCCTAAAGAAATAAGCGGTCGATTAGACATATTAGCAATATTGTTTTTGAGATATTGTTGCATATTTTTACCAAGTGAACATTCACTGAATACAAACTAATTGCTCAGACAGACATTATTTAGACATTTATTCCCCCAATTTAAAAACAACAAGCATAAAATGAAACACAAACAGGTCACAAATATCCTTTTAGCATACGACCATTTTTATCTTCATCAAAACATTCAGTGCGCTTGTGCCCTATGGATGGGGACAGAGTCATCCTGGAAGATGACTCTGAAGATGACATATAGAAATGTTTCATTACAGGATAAAGGTGTTCAGTCAGAACAATTTGCAGTGACCCTTCCATGTTAGGGGACATGACGGACGTGTAGGCCCAAACAATGCCACCAGAATGTCTGCCAGAGAGCTACAGGGGATCCTTTCATTTGCCACACATAAATTACTTTATTTCAGAAATTAAATAGGCTTACTTCCTTTGCCTATACTAGAGGATTTGTGTGTGTGTGGGTGTGTGTGTGTGTGTGTGTGTGTGTGTGTGTGTGTGTGTGTGTGTGTGTGTGCGCGCGTGTGTGTGTACCCGTTTAATCCATTTTTTCTTTTTTTTTACAGACCTTGTGATACATCTTTAATGCTTATAGTTGGTAAGACTCATGAAAAGAAGCTTTTATGATGAGTTCAAAAGAAAAACAAAAAAAGACAGAAATGTGGGAAGGAACCTCTGAGAAAATGTGGCATCTTAAACATTTGTTATCCATGTTATTTTATGAGGCAAGGTAGAACTCACATTTGTCATTTCACATATATAACATTACATTCAATCATACATATGGACCTAATGTAGGCTTAATAGAGACTTTTGATCATTTTTCCAATCATATGACAATTAGCACACGTGAAGCCAGTCAAACGTATCTTCGAACTGTGGCACATTCTACATCACAGGGTAGCGTAACACAGTCTGAGGAAAGTGAAATCTGCCATCTTCTACATACATGAGCTGGTGTTGCTGTTACTGACAATTAAGAGAGTACAACATCCCTCCCAACCAGAAAGCACAGGAAATTGTTGCTCCATTGGCTCCCAGATGTCTGTGGCATCCTCAGGACTTGGACTTGGACTCACAATCCCCTGACGATAACGTTTTCTATTGCACCACTCGGCCCTCAATTTTTCATCTTGCCAAATGGCACCAAATACTTACAAATATTTTTTTTAAACCAATGCTGAACAACGTAAGCCCAGGCCTGCACATCACAGATGGCATATAAATAAAATGCAGCACCATGCACATTTTAGCTATGCTATTAACATAAGATGGCATGTCACTTTTTAATTTCAGGACCAAGGACATTGAAAACTCTGGATGGTGTTCCGTCAAATCATTCTTTGTCAGGAAACCACTGAGGTAGACTTGCAGCAATAAAACCGCTATCTGTGGTTGTCACAAAAAGGATACAGTGGTGTGAAAAAGTGTTTGCCCCCTTCCTCATTTCCTGTTCCTTTGCATGTTTGTCACACTTAAGTGTTTCGGAACATCAAACCAATTTAAACAATAGTCAAGGACAACACAAGTAAACACAAAAT
>JAFFST010000134.1:56610-78518 GCA_022414735.1 Noturus placidus | reverse complement strand
CTATACATCCCTATTCAGTATTCAGTATTTTATAATGTTGAAATCTCAGCATCTTTAACTATATATGTAAGTATTTACACATCAACACACACACACACACACAAACACACACACACTCTCTCTCTCTCTCTCTCTCTCTGCTGGGGCAGCAGGTACAAGTGTGCACCAGTTGCCCCTGAGATCAATAATAATCTACATTCAGGCTCTCACTTAGTGTGGCATATGATCTTTTTAAACGCTCTCCGAAAATCCCGGTTAAAAATAGTGTAAATGATGGGGTTCACTGAGCTGTTGCAGTAGCCGATCCAGAAAAAGAGGTCAAACAGCGTGTCAGGGATGGTGCAGCTCTCCCTGCACACAGCATGAAGGCTGTACGTGAAGAAAAACGGGAACCAGCAGAGCACAAAGACACCCATAACTACAGCCAAGACGAAAGTAAAGCGTTTCTCGCGCATCTGAGCTAGTTTGGCTTTGGACATTGAGCTCTGTCGGACACGATTCACCGGCTCATGGTCACACACTTCCGACGCACGTCCGTCCAGCTTGGCACGTGCGCACACGCACGCGACTTCCACTTTGCCACTTTTGGCCGAGCGCGCACTGGAGACGCAGCTCTCTTCCAGATCGATGGCGTCCAGCTCACCTTGGTTTTGCTCTTTAGAGCCGCACACACTTGGATTAGTCGCTTCGGACCTTCCTTTGCGTACAAAACCCGTCTCGGAGAGTGAAGGCTGGCGCGCCATGCTGGCTTTGGCCACAAACACGGTGGCGGCCCTCTGTTTGGCCACTCTGTAGATCTTGCAATACACGGATACCATGATGAGACCTGGTGCGAAGAAGGACACGGCGCATGATGCCAAGATGTACCACGTATCGTTGTTTAGCAGGCACTCGAGCTCGTCGTGCTTGGTCATGACAAGCGGTGGGAATGAGATCACGGCTGAGATTAGCCAAACGGCGGCGATCATGGTCTTGACGCGCCGCGGCGTGCGCTTCAGGTTGTAGCTCACGGCGCTGGTTACCGACCAGTATCGGTCAAGGCTGATGGCGCACAGATGCACGATTGACGAGGTGCAAAAAAGCACGTCGAGCGCCAGGTAGAGCGCGCACCACGTGCTGCCGAAGAACCAGTAGCCCATCACTTCGTTGGCTAGAGAGAACGGGATGACCAGCGTGGCCACCAGGATGTCCGCCGACGCCAGTGACACCAGGAAGAGGTTCTGAGGTGCGCGCAATGCGCGGCTCGTGAACACGGCTACCACCACAAGCACGTTCCCTACGATGGTGACCAGAATGTTCACGGTGACCACGAGGATGATGAAGGCGGCCGCGCAGCGCGAGTGTGGAGGAAGTATGGGCGTGCTGGTGCCGTTCGCGGAGGAGTTGAGCACCGGAAAACTCGCCTCCGCTATATCCATTCTTGATACATTTGCTCAAAATCACCCATTGCTTCCATCCAAGCCCGCGTGCTCCATTCAGTTTTATTCCAGCTACACACTGTGTCCACGGTCCACTGTTTGCGCCGAATTGTGGAAGACGGAACTCTTTCTCTCGTCTGCGTCGTCGCTTGCGCACTGTGTCCACCCATGCCCAGGCATTCTGACCCAGTGAAACCGAGTGCAAGTAATAATCCTGGATATACAAGATATTCTCCCAACTCTTAGCGCACCTTTTTAGAGAGGGGGGACGGACGTAGCTTATGTCTTCGTGGACGTAGCTTATGTCTTGCGTTTCGCTTACGGCGAATGTGGGAGTGTTGGAGCTGGCATGTCACTTCAGGTTATGCGCTTGTATGTGCAACGAGAGAGAGCGAGAGAGAGAGAGAGAGAGAGAGAGAGAGAGAGAGTGGGCGGACGCAAATAGTTGTTGCGGGACTTGATTTCACACTTTGAACGCTTTTGTACAGAAAACGTCGAATAATCGACGCAAATTGCAATCACATAGTAGGCTATATAGTACTGCACGAGTGCACGAGAACGTATTCTTAGCACCGTTATCCCATCTGCTATGGAGAATGCTATTCCATGTTAATACACTATATCACCATGTCATGAGCTGAGCATTTGGAGACACGTGCTTATGGATTTCCATTCAGTGCTGCGCTCCCCGACCACGCTTAATAACATTGCGAAGTAATGAAACGTTTCCTAAGACATTTCAGAAACAACTCCCTCCGGTCTTGGAGATACTTCGCTATTCAAATCGCTGAATTTCCTCGCGCGTAAAGCAGCCGCGTCTCATTACAGTCCCATTACCTGCTATCAGGTTCCTATAGAAACAAAGGCTACGTTCCAAACGCTTTACGCAGTGCCAATCCCGAGGTTAATATGCGTTATCTGAGGAAATGGCTCCGAGGAGTGCACCATTGAAACGTCTGTAAAGGTTTTCATCATACAGATTATTTTTCATGTAGATTATTCAACGCCGTGACTGCTCAGTTCAGTCTGTGGGCAGCGTGACACACTCTCAGATATGAAGGTGCCAAACTGTACCTTTTTCCTTTTGCTGGGGTGGTACAATTGAAAGTACATCTTTTGTAGCTTTAGTATGCATCTTTCATTTGGAAACGAGAATATATTATACCTTTAAAAATAATTTATGTTACATTATTGAACCTTTATAGCCACTGATGCAGCTTTTAAAGCTTTAATCTAAAATGCAGCATGCACCTTTGTGGTAATATATATATATATATATATATAAAAACATACCCAGATAAAAGATATGACACTACAATGCATCTGGAAAGTATTCACAGCGCTTCACTTTTTACACATTTTGTTATGTTACAGCCTTATTCCAAAATGGATTAAATTAATTATTATCCTCAAAATTCTACAAACAATACCCCATAATGTCAACATGAAAGAAGTTTGTTTGAAATCTTTGCAGATTTATTAAAAATAAAAAACAACAAAAAAAGCACATGTACATAAGTATTCACAGCCTTTGCCAAGACACTCAAAATTGAGCTCAGGTGCATCCTGTTTCCACTGATCATCCTTGAGATGTTTTTACAACTTATTCGGAGTCCACCTGTGGTGAATTCAGTTGATTGGACATGATTTGGAAAGGCACATACCTGTCTATATAAGGTGCCACACAAGGGCGTATCCATGGTATGGTATAGTATGGTATGGAGGGGAAGGGGGGGGGGTCCAACGAACTCAGCGGGAGGATATACAAGTGAATGTAAAGTTAATGGTCAAAAACCAGAACTGACGTTAGCCTAGCCTGCTTCGTGGGTGTGCAAATATCAACAGTTAATTGACGTTCTTAAGAACAAACAAAGCCATGGTATGATGCCTTCTATACTAGGATAAGGTTACCTACTATTTAGGTATCTAGTTACTTACTGTCTGAAAAAAATCTCATATGTTCTGCTGCACTTTTCTACGCTTGGCTGCTGTCTCCATTTATTATAGTCTGAGCTGCTAAAAATACATCAACAAACTTGCGTTGAGTATGTTCGCAACCAAGTGTACAACTGGAGGGGGGGTACACACCTATTTTCCTTAACAAATGTAAATATATTAAAAAAGGAATAGACATAAATAAATAGAATATATGAAGAAAAGATAGATCCATTTGCAGTGTTCATTAAATGGGGACATATAGAAAATATTTTGTACTGTATATTGGGGGGGCAGATTGTTATTTCCTCAACATTGGGGGGGAGACGACCCCCCCCCAAGAATGCGTGGTTACGCCCATGGTCCCACAGTTTACAATGCGTGTCAGAGCACAAACCAACCCGATGGTCACTCTGACAGAGCTCCAGCATGTCTCTGTGGAGAGAGGAAACCTTCCAGAAGAACAACCATCTCAGCAGCACTCCATCAACCAGGCCTGTATGGTAGAGTGGCCAATCGGAAGTCACTCCTCAGTAAAAGGCACATGACAGCCCACCTGGAGTTTGCCAAAAGGCACCTGAAGGACTTTCAGACCAAAGATTGAACAAAGATTGAACTCTTTGGCCTGAATGGCAAGCGTCATGTCTGGAGGAAACCAGGCACCACTCATCACCAGGCCAATACCATCCCTACAGTGAAGCATGGTGGTGGCAGCATCATGCTATGGGGATGTTTTTCAGCAGCAGGAACTGGGAGACTAGTCAGGATCGAGGAAATGATGAATGCAGCAATGTACAGACACATCTTTGATGAAACCCTGCTCCAGAGCGCTCTGGACCTCAGACTGGGGTTAAGGTTTATCTTCCAACAGGACAACGACCCTAAGCACACAGCCAAGATAACAAATGAGTGGCTACAGGACAACTCAATGAATGTCCTTGAGTGTCCCAGCCAGAGCCCAGACCTGTACCTGATTGAACATCTCTGGAGAGATCTGAAAATGGCTGTGCACCGACACTCCCCATCCAACCTCATGGAGCTTGAGAGATCCTGCAAATAAGAATAGGAGAAACTGCCCAAAAATAGGTGTGCCACCCTTGTAGCATCATTCTTAAGGCTGTAATTGGTGTCAACAGTACTTCAACAAAGTATTGAGCAAAGGCTGTGAATACTGTAATGTACATGTGCTTTTTTTGTTTTTTATTTTTAATAAATTTGCAAAGATTTCAAACAAACGTCTTTCACGTTGTCATTATGGGGTATTGTTTGTCGAATTTTAGTAAACTAATGAATTTAGTCCATTTTGGAATAAGGCTGTAAAATGTGGGAAAAGTGAAGCGCTGTAAATAATTTCCAGATGCACTTTACATGGCCAAAATGTGGACACTTGCCCATCACATCCATATGTGGGCCTTCACCAATTTTTTTGTCACAAAGCTGGAAGCACACAGTTGTCAAGAAAAGGGTCTCCAATCTCATCCACAAAGGGCTGGTATGGCTGCAGGTTTTGATGAATACCATGCAGGAGCCTCACCTGATTCCACACGTTTAACCAGTTTATGCATCTTGGTCTCCAATTAATTATTACGTGAGCCTCCTGTTTAGCCAGACCGGCCCTTTGTGGAGAAGTGAAGAAGACCACTGGTCTAGAATCTCTTTATATGCTGTAGCATTACAATATCACTGATGCTAAGATCTCAAACCTGTTCCAGCATGACAATGCCCCTATTCACAAAGTGAGCGCCATGAACACATATTTGGCCAACGATGGAGTGGAAGAACTCGAGTGACCTGCATAAAACCCTGACCTCAATTGGACACTTTTGGGATGAATCAGAATGCTGTCTGTGGCCCAAGCCTACTCACCGAACATAAGTGCCTGACCTCACTAATGCTCTTGTGGCTGAATGATCACAAATCCCCACAGCCAAACTCTGAAATCTAATGGAAAGCCTTCCCAGAAGATTGGAGGTTATTATAATAGCAAAGGGGACTGAATCTGGAATGGGATGTTCAAAAAGCACATATAGGGGTGATGGGCGGGTGTCCACAAACTTTTGGTCATATAGTTCAGAGCTTAATTAGTTTTCACTTTACCAGATCTTTACATTTTTTCTACACAAACGCTGGGTTGAGCATTTTGAGGCATTTAATTGTGTTATTTTGTGAGTCTTGGATAGTTTTTGGGTAGTTTTGTGTAACACAACTGCTGGGTTAGTGGCTGGGTCATTTTCACTGACAGTTTAATCAATGCACACCTCCTCCCTGGCACCTCAGCCCAGCTCTTTGGGTCAAATCAACTCAGTGCGGCCAGTTTGAATTCTCCACAGGTGCAGGTAATTAATTAATAATTAATAATAATAATTATTATTATTATTATTATTATTAATAATAATTAATAATTAATCAATTTGTATAGCGCTTTTTACAATGGACATTGTCTCAAAGCAGCTTTACAGAAATATCATTTTTACATTTACAAGCGACTTACAAATGAGAGCACACATTAGTCTAAAATGTGTTCGGTCCTATATTTACCCAGCCGTTGGGTTAAGAATAACCTAATTTTAACCCAGTGTTTTTAGAGTGTATAATACATAGATATCACGCGTACCCTTTTCTTTCGGTGTTCTTTTTTTACACATTAAAATATATATATATATATATATATATATATATATATATATATATATATATATATATATATATATCGGTCAAACTCTGATTGGAAACCGCTGATTTGATTTTAAAATTCTGTCATGAACCTTTCTTAATATTTTATTTTAATTTTCTATCCTTCTCAGTAATTAAAAAAAAATGTGTACACATTGCAGCTTTTTTTATGCAAGGCACTTGTTTTGTTGACAGGTACCTAACCTATATATCGTGATATATATTGTGTATCATAAAAATGTTTGGAAGTATCGTAATGTGATTATTTTAATGATATTTTTAATTATATTTTCTACCCTGTCTTGACCATAGGTCATACTATTTAGACATAGCCTACTATTTGTGCTGTAGTTTGTGTTGTAACCAGAATGCTAGCACAGTGTTTATAATTGACAATTATTGGAGACAGTATTGGATGTGTTTTGTTTTCCGAACCATTATTATTAAATTAGATTAGATTATTAGATTATTTAAGATTACTATTTTCCCTTTTTTTTTCTTCAATGAGTGGTAATGCAGGCAGAAATGCCTTGTCCATGAGAGGTGACAGGCAGGCTACTGTAACTCAATTAACCATTCTTTACAACTGTGCTAAGCAGAAAAGCATTTCGGAATGAACAACGCATAAATCCGAAGGTGGATGTGCTACAACAGCAGGAGAACACATCAGTTTCCACTCTTGTCGGCCAAAAATAGGAATTTGAGGCTAGAGTGCGCACTGACTCAGCCAAAATGGACATGTAATGGTTAGAAAGAGTTTTACAGACCTTAAGAAAGACATATTTCTTGCTTTACTTGTTCACAAGCAACAGAATATCCATTTGAAAATCTGTACTTTTAGCGCTCTTTCTCTCTCTCTCTCTCTCTCTCTCTCTCTCTCACACACACACACACACACACACACACTCACACACACACACCATTAAATAATGGAAAAGAAGGATCAAGTTCTTACATGAATATGAATACGGAGCCCATCATATGTGAGATCATTTAAAGCCATGATCCCTGGATGATCTCTTTACAATGGCTATTTCTTGTTAATCACTCTTAATAAGACCATCTGGTAAACAAACAAATATAAATATGAATGTAAATCAGTTCGAAATTATACCAAAACACACAGAGGTTATTATATGAACAGGCTTTGAAAGTAATATTCATTATTTCTAATGAATGCTTTAGATGCAAGCTTATGTAATTGTGTTTTGGAGTGTTTTTAAGTGCTTGCTGCAGGAGCCAATGATTTCATAGCAGTTCACTGAAGAGCTGGTGGAGATTGTTTTGCTTGCTCACTGTCCTAAAGAAGCCACTCAAAGCTGTTTACTCTGAAATCAAATTCCACTCGATGACAGGTTATCTGAAATAGCGGGGAAGAGGAAAAAGGGGTATAGATGGCAAGAGAAAGAAAGAATGAAAGGAAGAAATTGTGAACACAGTGGGCCATGTTTATCAAGCTGGATATGAATGAGTTTGTTGGTAAATCATTCGCAAGGACATTTATACGAGAATTGTACAATCAAATTTAGACAAATGTAACTAGTTAATCAATAAGAACAAATGAAATAGCGCCCTATAAACAGAGTGAGTGTTTTTGTGTGTGCTTTATTTAGTGCTCTCTGTCCTTAGGATGCGCTCTTTCAATGTTAAGTCATCATTTTGTTTAGTCATTTTCAACTCTTTTTGAGATAAGTGGGTTTATGGGCATGACTAAATGTACTAAAGCCTACGTTCACACATACAGCGACAAAGTGACCAGGGACCATCCATTCACTACTGCTTATTCCTTTTTCAGGGTCAAGGGGAACCGGGAGCATCGGGCACAATGCAAGGTACCCTGGCAGCACGGGCAGAACATGCAAACTCCGCACACACATGGTCCCGGCAGGACTCAAACCCCAGACACTGGAGGCGAACGGAAGCCACCATGCACCCCAATCAGAGACCATTTATTTTCAATGAGACTAGATGTGTGCATGACAAAGTTGAGAAAAGTTCAACTTTATGCAAATTTGGAGGGACGACTATCAATGGGAGTGAAGACAGTACAGCGCACGTGATCCATGATCCAGTAGGCTGCCTTTGAGTCAGAATTGTTGTGTGGACCCAGACAGTCCGGCGCCTTCTCCAAAGATAGATGGCCACAATGACAAAAAACACATTTATATTTATATTTGTATGTTATATTTACACATATTAACCCCCCACCCCCACAACCAACAAATAAACAAATAACAAAACAAAAACAAACAAAAAACAAAAAAAAAACTCCCCAACTAGAGTCCCTCCAGTGTATCTTGGCCATTTCCTCCACTGACTAGACTAGACTGACTGACATGTTAATGAATAATAATCTTATGGCTAAAAATGTCTAAAGTTTTGAGTCAGTAAAATCTCAACAGTTTCCACTGACTAAAACTAAACTAAAATAATTACAGTTTTCACTGACTAAAATGCCCAGATTTTAGTCAACTAAAACTTGACTTAGGGCAAGACACAGCTGGCAAAAAAGGCATTTTTGTGCATACATACAAAACAGCGAGTGTTCGTTGGAAAGCTCATTTCCTCTAGCATCATGATAACCGGTCTAAATATGGTCATTTCCTTTTTAGAGCTCACCAAAGGTTTGAAACTACAGGTTAATCGAACACAGGAGACATAATTTCATTGGCTAAGAAAGTTTCAAGTTCATTTCTGAGATTTTATAAATGAAAAAAAAAGAGCTATCCAAAATCTGTTCTGTTAAAACTTTTAAGTCTGATATGTTGCTACAATGAAATTAAAAAAAATTATATACACACCAAAATATAATTTTTCCCTTGGTGTCTCTATGGTAAATAAAACTATAAAAATGTAGTCAAAGTGCCCGCTAAGGTGCATGTAGTGATAAAGTAGGACTTTTATAGTGGAAAAAAATGTGTCAAAGTGCAGTATGGGTACTTCAACATGCAAGAAAATGTGACAAAATGTCCTTTAGAATGCCCTTCTATTGGATATGTGTTGCAGAGGAAACATGATGAAATGCCTTAATAGATGCCATTCCTATGGACCCAAATATGCAGTACCCTATAGGTTTTCCTACATGTGAGAAAATGGGATGAAGTGCTCTCTAGATGCTGGGAAATCTGTTGTCTCACTTTGTGTACAAAGTGTTCTTTTTAGTTTTTGCACCCATGCCCTTCAGGCAGTCTATTGTTATTTACATGTTTCTCAGTGACACTAGCAAAATGTTGGAGGTTTTTCAGGTACCATTTGAAGCTATGCCTTCATACCATATATGGTTAATTGTGGGTGTGTCTATATATTAATGAGTAGTGAAATGCATGTGCATGGTGGCAATGAACTATGCATTTATGCATTTGAAACTTTTCCAAGAAATGTTGATATATGATGGTCCTGTTCCTTTTGTGTATACTGACACACAGAGCATACTGACAGGCCTAAAGAGACTCGTTCCTGAGATTGTAAATATATTCGAATGTGACTTATTCACTTTTGCCAATCTTTCACCGCTAAGCAGGTGGGTATGTTTTAAACCACATGTTATTGATTGATTTGTTTATTTTTTCTATTTAGCCATTTTGTATAATCTGTACATTTCTGTGTAAATCCTTTGTCTGAAAGGAATGTTTTTCTATAGGTTTGTGTATGAGCCTTTCAGTCTATTTCTGTACGTGTGTGGGAGTTCATATGTTGAAAAATCTAAATAAAGGTGATGCATACTTCTGTCTTCATTTTTTTAAGGGATGAGTGCAATGCTGCCCTCCATTAGAATATAATAGCCTGAAGCCTGACTCCTCCTCCTCCTCCTCCTCCTCAGATACTGATAATTAAGAAATGTGTTGATTATTAACAAAGAACACACTTTCTCTAACTGGCACCCTGTCCAGGGTGTACCCTGCCTTGTGCCCGATGCTTCCTGGGATAGGCTCCAGGTTCCCCGTGACCCTGATAAAGGAATAAGTGGTAGAGGAAGGATGGATGGATGGACACTTTTTCTAGTAGTGTAACACTACACACAATTGAAATTCGCAACGATACAATATGGTTTTATCCTATTTTGATCAATTTTCAAATAAGCATTGTGTGAATATGCGCTTGAATATGTCTATCTGATTAAACCATTCAACATTTTAAAAGTGCAATAATTACCTACTAGTAATTAACAGCAAGAGCTTTTAATAAACTTAACGACAGCATGATCCAGACTCTTCAGACTCTTAGCAGTAACAAAATTAGACATGGCTAAGCTTTCACTGGTGTGACTTAAAAAAAATTATTTGAAATATTTTACTGTTAGCTAGTCCAAGGCGCATTACTGTCCAAGGCGCATAACTCTCATACATTCAAGCGCTCATGTTCAAAAGTGCTCCGATACACCAGACCTTAAAATAATGTGGAGTCTTCAAGTTGCTGCGTGGTATTGAGCGAAGTGTTTTCTGAGGTAATATGCTAGTATGCTAGTCTGCTAGCATACTGAACACCAGTGTTCCGCTTGTAATAACAACAGCATTTGTAATAAATATTTCAACGTAAACTTTAAAAAGGAATCATGAGACTACATTTTAAAAAAATGTATGCTACTCCTAATAAGCACGGTGTATTTCACGAGCCAGTATGCTAGTCTGCTAGCATACTATACTGCTAGCATACTATACTGCTATACACCGTGCTGAACACACACAGATTTGTTGTTTTATGTGATTCTGATTACACTACATGAAATACAGCTGAATTCATTTTGGCACTGATTGCCACCTAGCACATATACTTCCCAAAAACAACCAGCATGTTTATTCTGTCATTTTGTTACGCAGAGAGATAAATGCTATTACAAATTGGCTCTCAATGCCAGAGAATTGCAATGTGAAGGTGATAATGTGGGGGAGGAAATATGAAAATTGGACAGAGGCACAACGAGAGAGAGAGAGAGAGAGAGAGAGAGAGAGAGAGAGAGAGAGAGAGAGAGAGAGAGAGAGAGTTGGGACAATCTCAACATTGTTCTAAATGCAAAAATCATGGCTTCTTGTAGCCAAGTGAGAAATTCCTGAACATTGTAGGCCATAAGGGAAAAGCAGAAACTCTCTCTGTTTTCTACTTGCATCTACAAGCAGTTTCTTTTTTCAGACTTTCTGCTCACTTGAGGCGTGATATACTCTCGTAGCAGTTGTGATGTTGGAGCAAGTGATTCAACTATAAAAAGAAACCAAGGGTGGATGGTAGGTTGAAAAGATCTTACCAAGGTGAATGGCAACAATCTAGCTGGACAGAGAAAAAAAAACAACAATATGGAGCAGTTACTTGGCTAGTTTTTAAACAAAGCAAAGATTTTTCCAGTTACCGACTTCTACATTTTTGCTGATAATTCATTCATTCTTTTTCAGTAACCGCTTTGCCCAGGTCTGGGTTGCTGTGAATCCAAAGCTTATCCTGGGAACGTATTCCTTTAATATTACTTGGTAAATAAAGGTACATTCACACATACAACAACTCGCAGCGACAAAACGACCAGAGACCATTTTCAATTTTGCAGCCTCTGACATGACCGATAGCGACTAGATGTGGCATGACAAAGTTTAGAAAAGTTTAACTTTATAAAAATTTGGACTGACTTGGTGTAGCAATGACCAATCGGAGTGAAGACAGTAGAGCACATGTGATCTGTGATCTGCCAGGCTGCCTGCGAGTCCAAATTGTTTCGTGGACAGACCGCGCTTGCGCTTTTGACACTTTTTGGCCTCAATGACAAATAACACCCACTGCTTCTCCTTTATCTCAAACAAATTGATGCATTTGAAAATGGTGACTTTTATATACAAAGACTCTCCCTCCAGAATGTTTCATTTTAGCAGTAAGAAAACTGGTTTATTGTCAAAAGTGCTGTTAGTTGCGCCACCTTCTGATAAATGCTACTGTGGCAACCAGTAGAAGGAACACCTACTGGCGACTACATAGTACAGCGATGTACATAAACTGTGTGAGCATAGTTTAAATCTCATTAATGGGATTAAACTACTAGAAATCTTAATCTGAACAAAATTATAGAAATTAAGCATGACAGTTTTACACGAGGGGTCCTATAGTCCTTCCATTCCAGTGAAATGGCATTCCCTTGCTAAAGAGACCCACATACAGAATTCTCATTTGGATCCTTCAGGTTGGAAGAAGAAGAGGCCAACATGAACATAACCCAAAAAATAATGGAGAATAATGTAAGAAAAAGAGAACACAATCTTCTACACAAAAAAAAACTGTGTTGCTCAAGTGTTCTTTGGATATGTAATGGTTCAGAGATTTCTAAATAGCTTTAAAAATGCTCTGTTGTATGGTTTCACACAAGGCCAAGCCAAAGAACCTCATTAAAGCCGAAGCTCCTATATTAGGATCCTACATTGAGATCCTGGTTTTCCAATGATGCAAAGCAGGTTTAGGTCTGGCTAGTACTTGGGTGGGAGACAACCAAGGTTGCTGTGGGGAGAGGGGCTGGTGTCAAGTGCTTGGTCTGTGTGGAGCCTAATGTGACACTATGCTATAAAAACACCATTGTCTTTTGGATGACCTTTTAAACTCTGTGGTTCCTGGCTCTCTGTGGTCATTAACCATCTCTGAATGGGCTCTCTCCGCTCCACCTAGTTCTGGCACACTATGGTTGCCACCGCATCCTCCAGGTGGATGCTACAAGCTAGTGGTGGTTGAGGAGATCCCCCACCCATACTATGTACAGCGCTTTGAGTGTCTAGAAAAGCTGTAACTGTAATTAACTAACCACATTTAACCATTTTTATAACCAAAATTACAGAAGAAGAGGCCCTTCATCTTATGGTGACCTGAGAAGCCAAATACTATATATATCTAATATATATATAAATACAAATATCTAAACCATATACTAATGTCTAAATACAAATATCTAAATACATCTAAATACAAATACTGGAACCATTCTAACTCCTGCTATAGTTGCACAAGGTGCATATTGACTGTGGTGACATTTAGACCAAAAAGGTCAGACATATTATTTTGTCAGTGCTATAAAACTATGCAGACAATGTGTCCTCTGAGAAGCTCTGTATAATCCCCGTGAAATGTACGAATGTCTAACCGGATCAAATTGGACATTAAAAAGGCTTGAAGAAATGGATATTGATTAAATTAGACATGTCAGTAAGATTTATATTATTTTCACAATCTCACAGTAATTGTGCCCTAAAATTCACTTGTTTTTTTACAAAATGGTATTAAAATAAATCCAATAAAATCAAAACCATCCTCTGTTTAATGTTCACATTGTATTCATCACTACTCACTCCCCATCATCCATCAGCAATGGTATATGCAAAGATCACACAAAAATGAATCATAAATTACAGAAGAAATGTCACAGCTGAGTGGTATTATGATTAATTGGGCATTGGTAAATCAAACTTTATTATTAATTACACAGTCACTCATTAGGATGGGCATGCATGCACTCAGTGAAAGCTTACTTCATTTTCTGCTCCACTTTCCTTTTGGCTGTCAGTCATCAACTTTGAGGAATTGAGTGACAGAATGTTCTCGCCAAATTTTTTTCCTACCCTACAGAGATAATTACATAGTTAAGGAGTTACAAAATATCCCAAGATTTTCATCATATAGTGAGTATTGAAAGATCTTTAACACCATTCACTAGGCCCGATTGTGATAAGTGTCCCACTTGCTGAACTATTTAAGTACAACTCAAAGAACTTCCTTTTGAGGGCTCAATAGCATGCATCTGTAGCATGAGCGGAAGCACCGTGCTCGCCAATGACGAAGATGATGGGTTCTTGAGTTTCACAGCCATATGATGCTCAGACTAAGCAGAAATGAAGCAGATGCACTTCTGTGGAATTATTATAGATGGTTTAATGTGAAAAGTGAAAAGGATGAAGATTTCTAAACAAAAAAAAAAGAAGAGTTTTCCCTGGTTGAATTCTGCCCTTTTAGCTGATGTAGGTGGTGTCTGAAATGAAACCGTGCTAAGCTCACGACTAGAGGATTATCCTTCGACATTTTATTTCTTAATACTCCACATCACCAGTGCAGTTCACTGAAAAAGCAAAATGACTCTTTAAATGCCATGTCAATCTGTGATATGACTTAGTTACAATGTTAAATACACCTCTTGGAATTTTTAAGCTTTATGAGTGACATGGCAAAAGGAGTATTATACGTAATGCATATGAAAGAAATTTCTAAGTTCATGTAACTGAGTGAAATGCCAAACATTTTCCCCAGAAAGAATTTTTAACCTAGTTTATTGTTTTAATCAGTATTTATTTCAAAAGGCAATGTACTGTACATTCTACATTGATTCTATAATTAATATTTTATAATACATGGTGGCACTTCATAGCCACTCACAAGAAAAATCTGACAGTTGGACTAGATAATGATTTTTTCCTTTACATGACAGATTAAACTCTTTACTTCATGGTGTTGCCATATGGCAACAATTAATTTATCTCCAATTTTTTTGATAGGCAATAATGCAAAACCACTACTTACGTAACTGGAAGTGACTGGAAAAGGGGGGCTTTAGTTTTGACATAACAAAAAAATGCCATCTCATACATTTTGTGTTGTTTTTGACTATATGATAATTTCCACCATTGCACATTAACCATTATTCAACAATAATTCAAGTAATAATAATCAATAAAAAAAAACAATTCAAAATATAAAATGTAATAATTCATGCAGTAGAGGGTTAACTTTGCATTTTGTATGCCCTGAACTTCATAAATAAATCATGCCAAACCACAGACACGAGTGCATAACAGCACATAAATGGGTTTAATCAAATCCCTCTATATTGTATATTCATGAGGCAAGACTAATTTTCCAGTTTCTAGCTGAGGGGTGTCTTTTTTAGTGTCATCAACGCAATAAACAGGGTGGCACATAATTAAAACTTCAGTTCTCAAGTGACATTTTGCACCACTGAAGATGTATTTCTGTTTGGGGGTTTTTTCTCTTAATTTATGCTAATTAAAGGTCAAATTGTAGCTGCTAGAGCCCACTGTCAAAATAGTCTTCGCTTTTTGTCAGTATGTCACATCCCACACTAGTCGTTACATACATATCTGACAGTTTTACTCAGTCACCTAGACTTACTACATACAGTGCTTCCGGAAAGTATTCACAGCGCTTCACTTTTCCCATATTTTGTAATGTTACAGCCTTATTCCAAATTGGATTAAATTCCTTATTTTTCTCAAAATTCTACCAACAATAACCCATAATGACAACATGAAAGAAGTTTGAAATCTTTGCAAATTTATTAAAAATATATATATTTTTTTTTAAAAAAAGCAAATTTTTTTATTTTTAATAAATTTGCAAAGATTTCAAACAAACTTCTTTCATGTTGTTATTATGGGTTATTGTTGGTAGAATTTTGAGAAAAATAAGGAATTTAATCCAATTTGGAATAAGGCTGTAACATAACAAAATGTGGGGAAAAGTGAAGCGCTGTGAATACTTTCCGGATGCACTGTATGATGATCCACAGACATTATAAGGCAAGTGATGAGCAAAACTACATCAAAAAGTTACATCAAAAATCCTAAATGAATCAAAATAAACTACAAAATACTGCAACTGAAACTGTTGCCACAATGTTTGAAGCACACAGTTTCACTAGAATTAAGAGGCCCAGAGATGTTCCAGCATGACGATGCCACTGTGCACAAAGAGAGCTCCATGAAGAAATGTTTTGCCATGGTTAGAGTGGAAGAACTCAAGTGGCCTGGACAAAACTCTGACCTCAACTCCACTGAACACCTTTGGGATGAACTGGAACACCGACTGCCTTCTTGCCCGGCATAAATTCCTGACTTCACTAAGACTCTTGTGGATAAATGGGCAAATCTTCATAGCTACCTTCAAAAATATGAAGCATAAAGCCTTCCCAGAAGAGTGGATGCAAGTGGGGAACAAACTCTGGAATGGGATACTCAACAAGTACATGTAATTGTGATGGTTAGGTTGAGTGCCCACATACTTTTGGACAGATAGTGTATCATAATAAATATACAGCATTTTTATATATTGAAAATACATTTTGTAATGAGGAGAAATCACTTATAAGCCAAATTTTAGCTTAGCACCCTCTTAGTATGTGAGCTTGGTAGTTTGTTGACTTGGTAGTGGCTGAGTTTAGCTGAAATACTGAAATGAATAAGTTAATATTAAGTTAATTACATGCTTAAAACTAGTCTTGGCTTGTGTTATATTAATTCATGCTACGTTTAATTCGTGTGTATCACTCGGTCACTCTTGCAGGCTGTTTAGGGCCAAGAAAAAAAATAATTTGAAAAAGATTTGGAGTGCCCTCTAGTGTGAATTATGCGCATTGCAACATTTACAAAGGAAATCGAGGAGTACAGTATTTATATATTTTAGGAATATAATCTAAAATTCTTGTTTCTCACGTTTAATAACAGCTCCTTTTATTCAAATAAATGTACTATATTTTATATATTTTACATCCTATGTTGAGTTGTATACATGGATAGAAATTGGGGAGTTCATTATGTAAAGCAGTTAATATGATGAATTAAAGAATTTGACCAAAAACCTTCATAAATTAAGTTTTATTATCTACGAAAGGAAGATGTGGGATTTTTGAAGGAAAACAGAGTTGTAGTTACTTAATTTGCTCAAGAGGACTTTGACCATCCCAAATAAATATTGTCAAAGATTTAATAGAGTCGCTTAATTTTTAATAATAATAAAAATATGGTGGTGGGGGGAGGGGGGGGGTTAGTTCACTGTGGCTTAATGGTCAGCACACTTACCTCGCACCTCTGTGGTTGGGGGCCAGACTTCTTCTTCTGCCCTGCGTGCATAGAATTTGCATGTTCTCCCCATTCTTCGGGGGTTTCCTCTGGGTACTCCGGTTTCCTCCACGAGTCCAAAGACATGCACTGAAGGCTGATTGGCCCACCTTGTGCCCTGAATTCCCTGGTATAGGCTCCAATCTCCCTTGTGACCCTCGGTACAGAACATTTATGGATGGGGGAAAATGGCTCATTACATTTGTACAACTCATGACAAAAAGCTTTAAGCAAATCAGGAAGGAATCACATAGATAATTGGACAATCCAGTTAGAAACGGGAATTTTGGTCTCTTTTTAAAAAAAAAAATCCATGTAACATCTTTTCTTAAACTGTACTAATACAAATACAAAACTCAACACTTACCGGTAATTGTGTATTTCACTGCTTTTTTTCCACTCATGTCCAATGCATTATGAGAAAGTTAGCACCTGTAATGAAAGCTTTAAGCTCCGCCCACTTAGTACTAGATGACCTGCAATCATGACATTTAACATGCTCATTCCTATTCATATTCAGCAGGCTATTACAGATGAACTTCCCAAAAATTTTCATTATTGTTACAATTACGTTAGATTTTATTCTTTAAAAAATGGCATAAAATGTTTTTTTATAACAGTACATTGTATTTTCCAGATTAAGTAATAAAGAAATTATATTCCCACCAAATGTTTTGTCCATGTGGGTTTCCTCTGGGTTCTCTGGATTTCTCCCACTTCTCCAAAACATGGAATTAGGTGGATTGACTAAGATAAATTACACTTAGGTGTGTGTGTGTGTGTGTGTGTGTGTGTGTGTGTGTGTGTGTGTGTGTGTGTGTGTGTGTTCGTTCCATTCTGATGGACTGGCATCCAATCCAGAGGGTATTCCCACCTCACGTCCAGTGCTCTGGATCTTCCTCCACCCTGAACGAGGATTAAGTGAGTGAATGAGCATTTCTCTTGAAGCTGTATTCACATTAAAACAAATATTTAAATTCTAACGACATTGAAATACTCCTTTTTTTTATTTATTGTATGAAAATGTATGCCTAACACACACTCCCACACATACACACACACACACACACACACACACACAGGTGCCCCAAAATCATTGAGTGGAGGTTATTATAACAGCAAATACTGGCCTCTGATCAGGGTTGTCTCCTTGCTTGTGTTACTTGACCTTAGTGCAGCTTTTGATACTATATATCATACTATTCTCCTTGGTATATTAGAAAACTTTTTGGCATTAAGGGAACAGTCCTCTCCTGGCTCAGGTCTTATTTGACCGATCGGTATGAGTTCGTAGATGTAAATGGTGATTTCATCACGCATAATGAGGTTAAATTGGTAGTTCCGCAAGGTTATATTTTAGACCCACTGCTTTTTACTATATACAGTATATGCTACCTCTAAGTCAAATTATTTGTACACATGGAATTAACTTCCACTGTTATGCTGATGAGAAACAGCTGTATGTTTCAGCAAAGTCAGACAACACACAGCAGTTTAATAAAGTTGAGTAATGTGTAAAGGACATTAGACGATGGATGCTTATTAATTTCATCTTACTTAATTCTGACAAGACAGAAGTACTTGTACTAGGACAACGTGTAGCTAGAAGTAATCTTTCTGATTACATAGTTACTCTGACCATTGGGGTTCGATTCCCATTGTGGCCCTGTGTGTAGAGTTTGCATGTTCTCCCTGTGCTGCGGGGGTTTCCTCGGGGTACTCCGGTTTCCACCCCCAGGCCAAAGACATGCATGATAGGTTGATTGGCATGTCCAAAGTGTCCATAGTGTTTGAATGGGTGTGTGAATGTGTTTGTGAGTGTGCCCTGCGATGGATTGGCACCCTGTCCAGAGTGTACCCAGCCTTGTTCCCGACGCTCCCTGGGATAGACTCCAGGTTTCCTCATGACCCTGAAGAAGGATAAGCAGCAAAGAAAATGGATGGATGGATGGGTGGATGAATTGTTATTCTGGATGGTCTTTCCATTTCATCATGTGCAGCAGTAAAAGACCTTGGTGTGATTATTGAGTCCAATCTTTCATTTGACGCTCATGTAGATAATATTACTAGGTTAGCCTTCTTTCATCTCAAAAATATTTCTAAGATAAGAAATATATTGTCACTACATGATGCAGAAATATTAGTTCATGCTTTCGTCACCTCTAGACTAGATTACTGTAATGCCTTACTGTCTGGATGTTCGAGTAGGAGCATAAACAAACTCCAGTTAGTCCAGAATAAAGCTGCAAGAGTTCTTACTTGAACCAGAAGATAGGGCCACATCAACCCGATCGTACCAACACTGCATTGGCTCCCAGTGAAATCTCATATTGATTATAAAATACTATTATTGACCTATAAAGCACTAAATGGTCTCGTGCCACAGTTCCTAAGTGAACTTTTGGTCTGCTATGATCTGCCATGCCTACTTAGATCAAAAGATGCAGGCTATTTGTCTGTACCTTGAATAGCGAAGGCTACAGCAGGGGAAGATCTTTCTTTTACAAAGCCCCACAGTTATGGAACAGCCTTCCAACTAGTGTTCGGGACTCAGACACAGTCTCAGTGCTTACGTCTAGGCTGAAATTGTATTTGTTTACTCAAGCTTATCATGACTAGACTTTCTTTTACGCAAAGTACACAGTCTTACCTAACAATCTCTCACTCTCTTTACATCCCTCTCCCTCTCTCCTTCTGTCGAGCCATACATGATTTTATGGAGATGCCAGTGATCCTGACCCTTTCAGCTCTCCGGACCTGCCTGATCCGTGTACGGTTGCTGCTATGGCCTTGAGACTGCAATTACCACATGCAGTTTTGCACTCAGGTCTCCTTTGGTGAACAATGGACTAGTTCAACAAACAGACTTCATATAAAAACCATAATGAACTTTCTTTTACTTTCACACTATCCACTGTTACCCAGATGAGGATGGTTTCCCTTATGAGTCTGGTTCCTCTCAAGGTTTCTTCCTCATATCATATTAGGGAGTTTCTCCTTGCCACCGTCACCATCAGCTTGCTCAATTGGGAAAAATCCACACAATTAAAATCTGTATCCTGTGTTTATATGTTTTTGTAAAGATGCTGTCCATTGTAAAAAGCTCTATCTATACAAATAAAATGTAATTGAATTCAAATAGGGGACTAACTCTGGATTGGGATGTTTGAAATGCACATGTAGGTGTGATGGTCAAGTTTCTATATGTTTTCTATATGTTCCGCTTTAATTTAATTTTATTTATCTATTCTTTTTTAATATATTCACGTTTGTTAAGGAACATCGGTGTGAGACACTCCCCCCAATTGTACACTTGGTTTCGCCCAGACTCAACACAAGTTCGGTGATGTATTTGAGCAGTTTCCCCATGCTGTGGGAGCTTCTATCACTCAGAAACCACGTGAATTCAGACAGTAACTGTCATCCTAAAACTATGTTCTAAATATGCAAATTTTCACTGCAAATTTTGGAAGTTTGGGTGCGCTTGGACCCCCCCATGTCCATAACATGGTTACGCCCTTGATACACAGTAAGGGTCGCTGTTTGTGATATTTACCTGAGTACATGTATTTACGTGAGGTATTGTGGTACCCTTTTGACATGACATGTGGTGTTTTGCTGTAAGTAAATATAACATTCTTACTCTTTATTTTTATTTATTTATTTATTACAGTAATACAAAACATTATCGTAGCACTGCGTGTCAACTTATTTGTCGACATCCGCGAATTGACCCAGATTTTCCTGCTTCGTCTCGTGGCGTAAACACCGTGGAGGCGTGGTGTGAAGTTCGCAGCCAATCACAGCGCACCTCTCAGAATCAGCCAACGAGGACGCGTGTTGTTATCTCAGCCCCAGACTCTCACGGCCGCCATGATTCTTGTTTGCGTTCAGTGAGAAACAGCGGATCCAAAGTGGAGCAGAAACAAAGGAAACGCGCAGTCGGCTTCGTCAACTGGTATGGTCTTACAGGTAAACCGAATCACCCCGAGAGCATCACGAACTTTATTTTCGGAGGAGTAAATCATTTCGTGCGTGTTTTCCTTCCTGTAACTAGCGTTTGGCCACATTTGCTGTTGTTCAGTTTGCACATCTAAAGTCGCGCGTTAGCTAGCAGGCTAAGTCGCGAGCTCTCTGGCGAACTAAGCAAATCTTAACAATACCACAGCTAATTACCATTGAAGCGCTCTAGTCGCTATGTTTGATTTTTTTTTTACATCGTTTTATTTTATATGTATAAATATATTGCATGTATGTGTGTATAATTACAGTCGTCGCTGTTATAAAAAAAAAAAAACAACCAAAACGTTATTTGATGTCATTCAGATAATCCAGAAACTGCTTCGACATGTAGAAAGGGCTCGTTATAATTGAACTTCAGTAGATTATATATTTACAGGACTAGCTAGGAAGATTTAAGGTACCAACTAGAAACCTACCTGCTTAACGAAATGTGTGACTGTGTGTGTAGGGGTTTAACTACTACTTTTCTTTCAAATGTTAAACACGAATAAGAATTCGGGTAAGATCGTGAGCAGGGAATCACTTTAGTGACGAAATGTAAGCAATCAAGCGCTTGAGATCAATTGGTCCATTTTAAGCAGTTAACTGATCAACTAGCGAGCTGGTGCATGCACGGCATGGCTGGGCTTCTTAATATAAAACTAACTAGCCTTGCCAGAATACTTACAATTTCGCTCCGTGTCCATGAACCTGTTCGAACCCCCCCCCGGTTCTGGAGGTCCAGGAGCTTGTGTTACCCAGTTAGCTAACAGGTTGGTGCTACGTAGTTTCTGAACACGAGGTGTTGGTGTATTTCTGTCTAGAGCGCTACAGTCGACAAAGCAATCAGAAACTACTGATTCCCATCAAGTTTGCTGACTGACTGATTACTACTTTCTTATAATCTTTTGGTCAATTACAGATTTGTGCAGTGATTTGGGCGGCTGTGGCTCAGTCGGTAGAGCGGGTTGTCCACTAATCCACTAACCGTGGGGTTGGCGGTTCGAATCCCGGCCCG
>JAFFST010000134.1:42223-56427 GCA_022414735.1 Noturus placidus | reverse complement strand
ATTCACACACCAATGGTAGCAGAGCTGCCAGCTTGCCATTGGGGGCAACTTAGGGTTCAGTGTCTTGCCCAAGGACACTTCGGCATGTGGAGTCACCCGGGCCGGGATTCGAGCCGCCAACCCTACGACTAGTGGATTAGTGGACAACCCGCTCTACCAACTGAGCCACAGCCGCCGCGGTGTGTGAATGTGCTCTCATTAGTAAGTCGCTTGTAAATGTAAAAAATTTAAAATGATATTTCTGTAAAGCTGCTTTGAGACAATGTACCATTGTAAAAAGCGCTATACAAATTGATAAATTAAATTAAAATTAAATTTAATTAAAACTCTTCTTTTTAAAAAGCCTCACACACGACACGAGCTGGGTATTCCCAGTGAATTTGTTGTTAACTTAGTGTTTCTCCAAGTTCCTTTTAGGAAACGTGGATCCGATGAAGAGCAGCAGTAGCTCTATGAGCATTTATGAATAATGGAAAATGAGCCCCGCTATTGATCTTCTAGAGTGCTACTGTGTGTGTTCTCTGTATTCTGATATGCGTTCAGGCTCCCATGTGCCTCCCATCGTCCTCTGCAAGCTACTCTTAGACCGCAGCACCTTTTTCTAGGAGGGCAAACACTTGCTTTAATGCTCTACCAAAGTTTAGATCGTGCGTATCCAATTTGTTTCTAGGATTCTTGCGTAAGAGCCTTGTTTGTGTCACGTATTCACCATCGCCAAGCTTGGTTGTACGGATTGCATGATGGATTACATCCTGTTATTACACTAGGGCTGTGTTCTCCGATGCCCTGTAATCGAGCAATTGAAATAACTTTCACCTCTTTCAGTATTACAGGGATGCCCAAGGAAAAATATGATCCGCCGGACCCAAGGCGGATGTACACTATAATGTCGAGCGAGGAGGCAGCTAGTGGGAAGAAGTCATTCTGGGCTGAACTGGAGATCAGTGGTAATTTCGACATGCTTTTATCCTTTCTTTGTCATCTCATTTATATTTTCACTTGCCTCTGTTAACACAAATTAGCACACATTACAAGGCCAAATGTATGTGGACACCTTACCATCACTCCCATATGCGGGCTTTCCCCAGACTCTTGCAATGAATTTGGAAGCACACCGTTGTATGTCTTTGCATGTTGCTTCCCTTCACTGGATCCAACGGTGCGCTCAAGCTCTCCCGGGAACTTTGTATTTGCGAGCTCAGAAGTCAGGTGCGTTCATGTCACTGGTCAGCGCAAGGTGGCGGTGCGAGTTTACTTTCAACAAATTCACTGTGAATTACAGACATTGCATTCGTTGATTCCACCATGTTTGCTTACTGACATGATCCCAGAGTCTGCAAGTTGGGGGCAAAGAAAGTCCAGGGTTTCTCAAGTCATAAATACGACTTTGTGGTGGTGTTCATGTGCATTCAGCTCATACGAACGGTCTTTCTGACATGACTTGAACGGTGCATAAAGGGCAGAAACATGTTCTAGCTTGACAATGCCCCTGCACACAAAGTGAGCCCCATGAAGACATTGTGTGACGGTTGTAGAGGAAGAACTCGCTTGTCCTGCACAGAGCCCTGACCTCAACACCACTGAACACTTTTGGGTTGAACTGGATCTGACTGCACCCCAGACCAATCTTGCCTGACTAACGCTCTTCTGGCAGAATGAACAAAATCCCCCCAGCCACACTCCAAAATCTAGTGGAAAGCCTATTGAGAATATACAAGGTTGTTGTGAGAACAAAAGGAGACTACATCTGGAATGGGATGTTAAACAAGCACGTAAGGCTGCACGATTATGGCCAAAATGATCACGATTATTTTGATCAATATTGAGATCTCGATTATTTATCACGATTATTCATTTGTTTTACGGACAACACATTTTTATTGCAGTTTCACATTTAAATAAACAGAACGCTGCTTTCACCTCCATGTTGTGCTACATTCCTACTAATGTACAAATTTTTGCATCAAATTAGACTGATCCTTAAAAGTACATCATCTCATGGAAGCAAAATATAAATAAAATTGTACCCAAAATATAGGATAAGTAAAAATAATAATTCCATCAACCAAATGCATCAGATATAACAATATGTAACCAAATGTAAACAATTCAGGCAAATGCAGAAAAGGCAATAACAGGGTTTTACAGGAGGAGAGACTCAAACAAATTTTAGAAGCACTTGTAAACCTAATTACAAAAATTTAGGAGCACAGTTTGCTTTTTTTTTTTTTTTTTTTTAATTTTATTAATTTTTTAGAGATGGTAACATTAATGTGCCACAATATAACACAGGTAGGTATGAGAGAACTTGAGCTTGTCAATTATGACATAATTTAGGAACATGGTGTGATTCATGGCACATTAATTTACCTTCTGATAAACTAAATTTTATATTTTCAGTTAATTTTACAGACTGTATGCAAAAAACAAGTTAACCTGTTCACCTTAAACAAATACAATGAACATCAATGTTCAGTGTTTGAAGTCTGCTCCTCCTAAATATATTTAAAGCTACACTATTATTTCCACTGTCATGGTCCTCGAACCACTCTGTGTATATTGTGTGTGTGTGTGTATATATATATATATGTGTGTGTATATATGTACAGTGCCTTGCGAAAGTATTCGGCCCCCTTGAACTGTTCGACCTTTTGCCACATTTCAGGCCTCAAACATAAAGATATAAAACTGTAAATTTTTGTGAAGAATCAACAACAGGTGGGACACAATCATGAAGTGGAACCAAATTTATGGGATATTTCAAACTTTTTCAACAAATAAAAAACTGAAAAATTGGCCGTGCAAAATTATTCAGCCCCCTTACTTTCAGTGCAGCAAACTCTCTCCGGAAGTTCAGTGAGGATCTCTGAATGATCCAATGTTGACCTAAATGACCAATGTTGATAAATAGAATCCACCTGTGTGTAATTAAGTCTAAGTATAAATGCACCTGCTCTGTGATAGTCTCAGAGGTCCGTTTAAATCACAGAGAGCACTGAAAGTAAAGGGGCTGAATAATTTTGCACGGCCAATTTTTCAGTTTTTTATTTGTTGAAAAAGTTTGAAATATCCAATAAATTTGGTTCCACTTCATGATTGTGCCCCACCTGTTGTTGATTCTTCACAAAAAAAATTACAGTTTTTAATCTCATATAGGATGTGATTGGGTCAATTCATTTACCCGCCAGATGCAAAGCGCTTTTAGTTTAATGGTGTTCATTAGGGATTCTCTAATCAGGATTTTTACAGATGAAACTGATCCAGATACCAAACTTTTAATCAGGAGATCCGTCATAAACAGTTAAATGTAAGCTCTCTGCTCATGGTCACTGTTAATTGAATTAAAATAATAGCAATGAGAAATACTGTTGGTTAATTGATGCATAAAAAGCATGATATATTTATTAAGTATCTTAAAAACAAGAGTCCTAATTAAAAGTAGATTAACACAAACATGATCCATATTAGGAAAAAGGCTAATAGCTTCATAAGGAAATAGCTTACTGAGCTTAATGTCAAATTGATATTAAATGCAACCCATAGTAATTAAACATTTTATTGATATTTTATGAAATTATATCTGTTTTTTCTATACTTGTAGATGCATTTTGGACTTCCTGTAGTTTTTATCCCGATTGTATTATACAACTCTGAACAGGTCACTCGCACTGGTGAAAATAAATATTTGTTCACAGTCGAACAAAAGTACTTCGGTCACAAATGAAGTCGCACTGTAGAGCCCTGAGTTTATCTGAAAAGTAAATGTTCCGTTCGGCTGTTTCCGGGGTTTGGCACTACAAAATGATATAATCCCTGTGCCGCGCTAAGTGATTGGCTGTAAGTGTAGGAAGCACTTGATTTGAGTGGAGAAAAGTTTTTTTTTTTTTTATGAGCTGAGGACGAAATTTAAACGTCAATATTGCAGTCGATCATGTTCATTTAATTGTGGGCAGTCAAAATCGCGATCGATATTCGATTTATTGTGCAGGTGTCCACATACTTTTGGCTAATATTGTGTAGATGTGTTTGATTTCTAGCTTTCTTCACTAAGGCTTTATCATCGTTATTAGTAGTAATAGTAGTTGTAGTAGTATTTATTTGACTGGTTAATTTTTTGGATGGACAAATTCTCATAAACCTGTTATACTAACCTGATACTAAACTCCCCAGTAAGAAATGAAACTTTAGCCTTGCTGTCTGTTTTGCTTTTAGGCAAAGTGAGGAGCTTGAGCACAGCATTGTGGTCTCTTACCCATTTGACTGCTTTACACATCAGTGACAACTCCCTCTCGCGCATCCCTCCGGACATTGCCAAACTACACAACCTGGTGTACTTGGACCTCTCATCCAATAAGATCAGGAGCTTGCCTGCCGAGCTAGGCAACATGGTATCTCTCAGGTCAGTGACTACAGCGGTCTCTCACGGTCAATGTTGTGGTGGGGTGTTTTTTATTTATTTATTTTTGGCGGAATGCTTTCTTTCCAGTAGAGGTGATTAACTTTGGGTTAGTGACACACTGAAAGGAAAAATCTGGGTTGAAGCTGAAAATAAATAATATAAAAACCAAACTTTTAAAATTTTATTTTGTATACTTGTTGTTATTAGACTTTTTAATTAATTTCATAAATTTAATGAATCTGAATCGGAAAACTACAGACGCAATAAATCACATTTAACAGATTTTTTTTTTTAAGTCCAATTATCCAAATAATGTAACATTAACTATTATGATATACAAAACAGAAGTCAAGTAAAGAACTTGGATGCTCTAGGCTAGCATCTTACAAATACAAGCTTCACAACTATTTAAATGAAAACAGGCAAAACACAGAATGGCAGAGGGCTTCTATTCTGTTATTGTTTTGGTGTACTCTGCATATTGAACAGGATGTCGTTTTCAGGTGGTGAATCAAACTTGTCGTGGAAAAGTGCTTCGGCACTGCACCCTGTCTTGAAATTTCTGCGGGACAGTCACTGCAGATGGCAAAATTGATGTCCTTATCAGAAACTTTCCACACTACATGCATGATCACCCTTTGCTGGGTAGCCCCGTTATAAGTCAACTAGATCGAAAGTGAAATCTGAATGCTGAGCACTGAGGGGCCGGGCGGGGCATGGCTCCATATATTTTTGGCCAAAAACAGAAACCTGTTTGGACAGCCAAAATTTCTGTGCATTCCAGAACCATACTAGTGCTTGGAGATGGTAATGACTGACCTCAATGTTCACTAATGTCCACGATCTCATGTGTGGCTGCTGCAGGGCTTTACTTGAATGGATCAATTCCATTAATGTCACTGGTTGTAATATATACCCATCTATATTCTGCTGTGGTTATTGCTGCACTGTGTGCCTATAGATAGGTTTTCTGTGAAGAACTGAAAATCCAGTTTGCTCAGTTGAATGGTTGAGGTCTACTGTTAGTGTTTGCATGTGGTATAGCTATTATACAAATTGTTGTTGTCATGAGGATATGCTAATTAATCCCTTGTCCACCTTGTAAATCATGAGCTGTGCATTTGAGGATATTTTGTAATCCGCTGTATTGTTTTTTAGGGAACTGCTTTTAAATAACAACCAGTTGCGAGTCTTGCCTTTTGAGCTTGGAAAATTGTTTCAGTTACAAACCTTGGGTTTAAAAGGTGAGTCTATGTGCCAAACAGATTGGATCTTTTGCAATTAAACCAATATAATTAATCTATTTTTATATATCAGATTTGGAACTTCATTCAGAATGATAGTTTGAGTAAAATACAAATTTCTGTTTGGTCTTGCCAGGAAACCCACTTGCACAAGACATCATGAACCTCTACCAGGAACCTGATGGGACGCGCCGGCTTCTGAACTACCTGCTGGACAATCTTGCAGGCACCAAGCGTGGTAGGTCACAAATCCTGTCTCCACAACCTCCACAAGCCTCAAACAATGCCTTTTTTTCTGTGGGAAAAGACTGGCTCTATAATAAATCTTATTTTTCATGTGAATTCCACGAAGGTGAGGGGTAAATTCTATAGGAAGGGAACAATCAGTCTCGTTTGTGTTCATAGTATATTTATATGCATTTGTCACATTGGTCGTCTTCTGCTGTAGTCTCCACAGAACAGCCCCCTCCTCGCTCATGGGTACATCTTAAGGAGCCTGACAGGACACGACCAGCAGGTGAGAACCTTTCAGTCTTAAACATTCTTCTGGTTATGGCAACTGTGACCATAAGTTAGTATGTCCTTTCTGTGGGCACATTTCCAACAGAGCAACTATTTTGCAGGAACTCAGGACTTCAAAACATGTTTCCACTAGAGGAAGATTTTTAGTTTGATTTTAGTTATACTGCACATTGCTGATTGGTCTGACGCAAGCTTCATTTTCTGGCTAATATTCATTGCAGTGTGGTGGAAATTCAAAACAGAAACTGGGAATCTCTCATCTAGGACAGTTCCTCAATACTGTTGATTTTAACCACGATTTAAAAAAACCTCTTAATCACTTAAATGAATTGGTTGCTCTGAACTGACTCAGAGGTTTGAAACCTCATTTAAATGCAATTGCACATCAACTAACAATAACAGGACAGATTATTGATGTGTTGAGTATAAGCAACAATGATTGTCGAGAGATTCTTAACCTGAAGTAAATGAATTAAAACCTCTTGCACTGCCGGTCACGTTCGTGTCTACAGTAAAACATGGCTGGCAGCGTAAATCAGTTCTTTAACATTCAATGGAGTGGTCCCAAAAAGAACAGTGTTTTTGTAGTGTTTTATGGCACTTCATGTTGTTTCCAAAAGTTTTTCCTCATATTGAAGTAAGATGTTCACCTGAAACTGAGTTCAATGTGTAGTCAGGTGTGCAGGTTGAACTTTTTTTTTTTTTTCTAAAACAAGTGTTCAGATAAGATCTGTATGTCAGAAATGGTTCAGTTCTACATTTCTTCAGTATGAGACACTTCGGGACTTAAGTGTGACTGTTTTCTCAGAACTGGTAGTCATGTAGGTGTAGCAGAGCTTAGTGATTTTGGAGGAAATGGTTAGGCTTAAGGCCTATTCACACTGGGATGTTTTTCGCAGCGTGTCCGTTTTACGCCCTAATGGCTGTCAATGGGAGTGTTCACACCCTCACGTAAAACACATAACATCAAAGGCAAATATTTTATTGGAATGTTGATGGGTTGTTTTGGGTTTTTTTTGTTTTTTTTTATAAATATACACAACGTTTAAAAACAACGATATTTGTGCCTTTTTTCACGTGCCCAAAACTGTTGAAATAACATAAAGCTATGAGTTGGTATCGCTCAAGTACAGAACTGTCTTTCCAAAAAAGAATTTCAAAAACGAAGATGCAATTTGAATGTTGAGCTGCTAGTGTCTTTGGGGTCTGAATGCCTGAGAGCTTTATGATCAACGGCCCAGCAACTACAAGAATAAAGAGAGAGAGGAGTGAAGAGAGCTAAAGAAAGATGACATTTACTCCCCAAATGGCTTGGTACCTGCACTAAAGTTAATATCCAACCCCAGCTGTCTTTGGTCAAACTAAAACACAACAATTACTGCACAGTGAGTTTGGTCAGTCCTCTTTTTCTCAGTTTCCTCACCAATTGCCTGTGTCCTGCCATCAGGTCACCTTGCAGACCTCTACAAACTGAGATCCACAATATTAGGTCTTGGCAACAACTGTGCATGCGTAATATTTTATTTTATATATAATATATTATATTACAGTATCTCACAAGTAAGTACACCCCTCACATTTGTGTAAATATTTGATATCTTTTCATGTGACAACACTGAGGAAATGACACTTTGCTACAATGTAAAGTAGTGAGTGTACAGCTTGTGTAACAGTGTAAATTTGATGTCCCCTCAAAATCACTCAACACACAGCCATTAATGTCTAAACCGCTGGCAACAAAAGTGAGTACACCCCCAAGTGAAAATGTCTAAATTGGGCTCAGTGTCAATATTTTTTGTGGCCACCATTATTTTCCAGCACGGCCTTAACCTCTTTGGGCATGGAGTTCACCAGAGATTCACAGGTTGCCACTGGAGTCCTCTTCCACTCCTCCATGACATCACGGATGCTGGCTGATGTTAGAGACCTTATGCTCATCCACTTTCCGTTTGAGGATGCCCCGCTGATGCTCAATAGGGTTTGGTTCTGGAGACATGCTTGGCCAGTCCATCACCTCCACCCTCAGCTTCTTTAGCAAGGCAGTGGTCGTCTTGGAGGTGTGTTTGGGGTCGTTATCATGCTGGAATACTGCATACTGATCCTGCTCTGCTTCAGTATGTCACAGTACAGCTGTACACTCACTACTTTACATTGAGGAAATGCCACTTTGCTACAGTGTCGTCGCATGAAAAGATATCAAATATTTACAAAAATGTGAGGGGTGTACTCACTTTTGTGAGATACTGTGTGTATAATAATTGTATGTAACTTCACTGATGAGACTTCATGATTCATTTATGTTTTGGCTTTTTTTTTTTTTTTTGAGGACACATGCAAGCATATATTCTAAGTGAGCCATTTAATCATTTCCGTTGCTTTCTACGTTAAAAAGCATTTTGTTTTTGTCTCTTCCCTGCAAATATACAAATGATGATCTGCTGATTGATGGTCCATTGTATTTATTTTGCACCTTTTTATATATACATGTGTGTGTATGTATATAAAGTATTCTTGACCTCTGATTCAAATAGCTAAGTTCCCTATTATTGTGTCGTATTATCATACTGACCACAAAAGACTATTCATATTCAACAGTTGCCTTATACCCACCCTCTCCCAAAACAAATTGGATAAAAAAAAATAATAATCTGGATCCCATACTTCCCATAAGCATGTGAATGCTATTGCTGTGACTTTGAATTAATTAGAATCATTATTTATTTAAAGAGAATATATTTAAAATTAGAACTTTTTAAGAATTTAAGATTTAGCTCAAAAGCATTCTTTGTTGCAGAGGCCAAATCACCAAATACCTTACATTATCATAACATTTTCAGTTAGCCAGTTTGAACTGCTTTTTCAAAGTCTACATACTCTGCTTCACACTGACTACATTTACTTGGACAGTAGATTGTGATTAAGGTGTTTAAGGAGTCGCTTTTAGAATAATCCTTTTATCTTCCCATTTCACATGTTCAAGCATAGAATTAAATTAACGGCACACGTCATTACGTCACCACGCCATCCGATGTTCCCTCAAATTTCACGTATCAATGTTATGTCATAATGATAATTATCATTAACATAGAGTTCGTCTTCTTTATGGTACCGTATAAAGTGTTGGATGTTTCATTTTTACGAAAGCTTCAAGTGCAGTTTATTGTCGTGCTATTCCTGCAAATAGATGACCACTTGAAGCCACGGGCTGCGTCCAAAACCGCGTACTTGCCTAATATATAGTAGCCGAAATACATGTATTTTGTCTTTAGGCAAGTACAAAGTTTCAGATGCGGTCGTGCTCGCTTTGCTGTCAAACGGTTGAGCACTGCCGGGTGTCCCCTGTGGTAAAATGTGGCACAAACTCCCACACAATGTTAACAGTTTGTTTAAAGTATTTACATGTCCATAATGTGTCTAAAACAGGCATAATCCATGTCTTAATTCGATGTATTTACTTTAGTCAGATTAAGGTAATTAAAAATCACTGTTTACATGGTAGTTTCTTAATCAGAGGATTGGCCTCATCAGGTTGATCTCGGATTATTGTTGTCCATGATAACGTACTGTGTGATAAGCGAATGTCAAACGGGAAGTTGTGCAGCACCAGCTTGTGTACCGGGGCGAATTTGCAGTCTTGTTCAGTGCGTCGCCAGTGTTTAACGGCTGGGTGTGAACACAAAATAAAGCAGCGAAAAACTGACCATTCTACAAGATGCGAACAAAGTCCCTGTGTGAACAGGCAGTGATGTTGTGAATGTTTGTCCCTGTCGCAGCATTGTTCTCTGTGATGTGCTACAACGTACTGTGCGATAAGTACGCTACACGCCAGCTCTATGGTTACTGCCCTTCCTGGGCTCTCAACTGGGAGTACAGGAAAAAGTCCATCATGCAGGAGATCCTCAGCTGCAGTGCAGATATCATCAGCCTACAGGTCTGACACACAAGCGAACACATTTACATGCATGACATTTATTTATACTAAGTGCTCATTATATTGTGACTGTAATGGAAATTGTTCACTAAGGAAGAATCAACCTATTCTGGGAATTCTGCTATGGTTTTAAAAAAATTATCTGTATTGAGATGCTTCAGAAATATGACTGGGAATGGAGATGCTTAGTTTATGATTTTGTGGCAGGAAGTAGAGACGGAGCAGTACTACAACTTTTTTCTGGTGGAGCTCAAAGAGCACGGATATGAGGGTTTCTTCAGCCCGAAGTCTCGTGCCAGGACCATGTCAGAGTCTGACCGCAAACACGTAGATGGCTGTGCCATCTTCTATAAGACAGAGAAGTGAGTAAAATAGTCAGCTAGTGCATAAGGCTCTTAAAATAAGTACTGTGCTGATTTTGCACCTAACACTACGTGTGTGTGTATCTTGGAAACAGGTTCAGCCTTGTGCAGAAACACACAGTGGAATTTAACCAGCTGGCCATGGCTAACTCTGAGGGCTCCGAGGTTATGTTGAACAGGGTGATGACCAAGGACAACATCGGGGTCGCAGTGCTCCTGGAGCTACGCAAGGAGATGATTGAGCAATCTGGTTTGTATCTGATATCTTGCTCTCCCTTTCATCCATATCATTTTGCCATCCTACTATTGGCGAACTTAACAGATAAGGCATTGTCTAATTTTATTATACACATTACTGAACCTGGTTTGGTGCTGTGTATCAGGGAAGCACTTGGTAAGTATGGAGAAGCAGCTGCTGTTGATGGCTAATGCTCACATGCACTGGGACCCGGAGTACTCTGATGTAAAGCTCGTCCAGACCATGATGTTTCTATCAGAAGTGAAAAATATCGTGGACAAGGCCACGCGCAGCCTCAAGCTCTCCTCTGTGTCTGGGGAGACCAATGCCATCCCTCTTGTCCTGTGCGCTGACCTCAACTCGCTGCCTGACTCAGGTAAGCCGTGTGTGCGAGTGTGTTTGTGTTCTTGCATTGTTTCGCATTAAAACGTGTGCATGTTTATTGTGTATGTAGGTGTTGTGGAATACCTGAGCACAGGTGGTGTGGACAGCACGCATAAGGACTTCAAAGACCTGCGCTATATTGACTGCCTGACTAACTTTAACTGTAATGGCAAGAACGGCACATCCAGCAGCAGGATCACGCATGGCTTCAAGCTGAAGAGTGCCTACGAGAACGGCCTGATGCCTTATACCAACTACACCTTTGACTTCAAGGTCTCGTTATATCAAATACACACTTCTAATCTGTATAATGTAATTTTATACAGGGTGTCCAGTGTCATGGGGATAATGTATGTATTTTTAAATATTTTTACAGACTATGTATTTGAGCAAGGAAGAATGAATCCAAATAATTCTTCTCCTAGGAATTCAAAGTCAAAGAGAACATATTGAGCAAGTTCTGTAACTAAAAACATTTTGCTTATGATGCTGGATTTGTGGGACAGTATTTAGTTTATTTAATTGATCCTACAGCTTGTTCTTTTGGAGGGGGGGGTGATCTATAATATAATCCTCTTGGCATCTGTCTGAATAAAACGGCATGTGTTTAAAGTCTGTTCACCTCTAAAAATAAAGAACGGAGAAAATCGCATTAAAAGACTCTAATTGACTCCGCTGAAAGACTCCAAAGCCTACGTGTTTACGTTTCTAACCTAATCTATTCACTGAAAAATATTACTGCCATAGTTTAAAGTATTATCACAGACAATTTGACATTATCTGATCACAATCTGAATAGGTGAAGTTTGTCAGTTTCCTGCTTTGCTATGATGTGTAACTATCTGAAAACCTGATCGAATCGTGAGGAAAGTATTCTTGGCTAGCAGTGTTTTAGACATTTTTAGGTAGGATAGTGTTTTTACTACTGCATTTGTTAAACTGGTTCCTGGATAAATCAGAACACCCCCCCCCCCCCACCACCACCACCACCCTTAAAAAAAACTCTAACCTTGCTGTTCTGTTCTCTGCAGGGCGTGATCGATTACATCTTCCACTCTCAGCCTCTTCTGAATGTGCTGGGTGTGCTTGGCCCGCTGGACCCCCATTGGCTCCACGAGAACAATATCACTGGTTGCCCGCATCCCCACATCCCCTCTGATCACTTCTCACTGTTTGCACAACTGGAGCTACTCCTGCCCTTCTCGTCTTTGGTCAACGGTCTCCACGTACCTGGCTGCAGGTAGTTCTCCGAGCTAACAGGCAGCCCCCGGCCGCGCCTCGCACCCTACCCTCTGCAGGGAGCGAGAGAGCGAGGGATGCCGAGAGGCAAAGCTTGTTGTGTACAAATCTCAGTCCAGTAGGAGGAGTTTGGGGTATGGCTAAACTTTTATTCCCGATGGATTTTAACTGACGCAGACGTTTGTCAGTCTTATCTGTTCCACCCCTGTTTCTTTTTTTTTTTTGTTTATTTGGTTCTCTTTTTCTGGGCACAAGTACAATGTTAACTACTTTTTCCACACTGTATCCCAAACCCAGACGGTTCCGAGTATACCTTGTATATTTTACCTGAAGACAATGATCGATGCTTTTATATATAAAATATGGCAATACCTTTTCAGACACAAGCAGGGAGTCCAGACCAAGCGAGTTCATCAGACTTTTCTATTTTGGTCCATGCTAATTTTTTTCTGAGGCCAGTTCCGAGTGAGCAGCTAAATTTAATAGGATCGTTGATCACACCAGCTTTAGAGCAACAATTATTTAGTCCATTCTACCATAAATGCCCTTGTTAGCTAAAGGGCTTTTTTTAAAGTGTGCAGAGAATGAGCGCAGGTCACTCTCTCGCTTGTGCATTCACCATGGTGCTGAGGCATCTTCCGGTGCAGGAGCCGAGTGCTGTATTTAATTTCGCCAGCCTCCACACGCCACCGGACTGCATCCATCTTGGTGCAATTAGTTTAATGAAGAGCTGCACGAAGTCAGCCATGCCCAGTGTTTTAACCCTATTTAAATTGGTGCAGAATTTCAAAGCCCGAGGCCTTGGTGTGTGCAACGGTATCGGAGAGATTAGCAGAAGGGAAACACGCCATGTTTTGGCGTGTACAGGTTGGATTTGGAACGCACTCGTTATCGAAGCAGCTTAGGCTAGCTTCACTCTCACTTTGACCAGTGCATTGCTTTATCTGTCACATGACCGTTTCTTTCAATTCTGCATGATTGTATTGAAGCCACAAATTCCTAACCTTTTGGTGTACATACAACTGATTCAGATTTGAACACAGATGATTGTATTGTAAATGAAAGCTAAATTTCTGTTTTTGATGTATTGAACATGCAAAATGACCAGCATGTGGGCTATACAAGAGCAAGAAACCAATTTCCATCTCTTTTTTTTTTTTTTTTTTTTTTGCTGTATAAATTTGCACTTGTTTAGGTTTTTTTTATTATTATTATTATTCTTTCCCCTGTCCTTCCTTGTGTGGGGTTTTTTTTTTTCCTCCCTTTCTTCCATGCAACATTGTGCCTCACTGCTCCTTTCTTGCAAACGCACTGCCACTACTCTCCTGGACACATGGACAGTCTCGAGCATTCCCTGTGCTATAGGTTTTGTTTTTCATATATATAGCTTGTTTTTCGCCCGTTTTTCCTTCAACTTATTGTGCAATGTCTGTAGATTAATCCTCCATTTGGAATTTACTGCCACTTCCTCCTGCTCAACTCAGGCGATTTTTCTTGTTTTCCGGGGTTTTTTTCCCCTTCCAGCTCGTGTCCATTTCAATCTTCCCTCACTACTATTAGACCACCTCTGTCTTTTCTCTTGTGTTGTGCCATCTGATGCATTTTGCTGCAAAGCCAAGTGTAAAGCTCTTCAGCTACTGCTGTAAAATGAATAGGGCAGCGACGTCGTTCGTGCTGCGTCTGCTCTCAGCCAGAGCTGGGTGTATGTAGTGTGGTACAGTTTCTATTAACCATCAACCCATGATTTAATGTCACCAATTTGCTCACAAGGCCAATCTTTTTCTTTATATTTTTGCGGGGTAAATATTTTCTTCCTTCTTAATTGTCATGTTTTAAAACTGAATGGATTGACAAGCACTTATTGTGTGTCACTAGTGCAGCTACC
>JAFFST010000134.1:22113-34014 GCA_022414735.1 Noturus placidus | reverse complement strand
AATAAATTTCGTTCCACTTCATGATTGTGGCCCACCTGTTGTTGATTCTTCACAAAAAATTACAGTTTTATATCTTTATGTTTGAGGCCTGAAATGTGGCAAAAGGTTGAACAGTTCAAGGGGGCCGAATACTTTCGCAAGGCACTGTATATAAGAGCCATTTATATTGCAAGGTGTATTTCAAAGATTGGGAGTGGGAAAGGGAGATTCTGGAGTGGATAATGTCTGTACATCTTGCAAAAAACAATAACATGCGGTTTCCCAAGCAAAGACTGTGGGGAAAAAGGTTTTTGGGGGCTAGTTTCAAGCAGGGTCATTAGCTGGACTGTTAATCATCAGGGTCTGAGCCCAGATTCTTTACCATGAAAAAAACTTTTAAAAGCATGCTTCTAAATAGACTGCATACATTTTTTTTTGCATGTGAGGAATAATTGCTTTAAAAATGTCGACAAAAAGTGGTATTTATCATAAAACTTGCCTCAGGTGTTATCACTGCTTGCAGGACTACTCACACATGGAAAACACACATGCAGTATCCAACAAAGTTGAAAAAGGTACATCAAAACCCGCTCAAAATGAACCACTAGACAGTATGCTGTATGACTCTATGAGGTTAAAACTTAACTGCCTATTACAGGGTTACTTCAAAAATTCACTAGACATATGTCAAATATGATAGCCTCTCAGACTGTGAGAGGATATCACCTGTGTCCTGAACCTTAAAACACAGCACCCAACTTTCCCAAATGTTCCAGATTAGCCATCTTGATTTGATAAAAATGAGAACTAGGATTCTGTGACAATATCAATATCATGATTCTGATAAATTGACCCACCCCTCCACCACCACCACCTCTTTCTCTCGCACACTGATGTCCCCATATTGCCTCCATACTTTACTAGGTCATACCATATTGTTGTGTCATCTAAATTAAGGAAAGAAGCAACACATCTTTACAAGAAGGCCTTCACTCCCAACCTAAAAGAACCTGATTGATTGCCTGTCCCCACCTCTGGGCTGCTTTGTTGCCTCTGTCACAGTGAATTCCTCTTGCCATCCATCTCATCCTGTGAGTTAGGCGCACAGAGCCAGAGCGCTGTTTTGGTGTGCTCCTAAATAGAGTTGTTGATGAGGTTCCAGGCTGAGTTGAAAGATGGGGGGGAGCTCGGCTGTGTGCCTGCATCGAGGATAGAGGTATTTGTTGCTGCAATGGAACTGGAGAGACATCGAGGACAGTGTTTGTTAGCGGGGGAGCTGGGCTCTGCTGGAGATGCAGATGGCATGGGAGGATGCTGGGTGACAACAGGCCCAGGTAGCTAACACTGCCGACTCAATAAGGAGGAAAACTTCCAGCACAGGCAGCTCCCAAACTGTAGGATTAGAGAGAATGAGAGTTAACAGCACTAAATCAGCTTTCATAATGTAGAAATTCACATTTGTTTCATTTATCATCACGCACAGCCAGATTTAGCGGGTCACAGTTTTGTTGCGGGACACACACACAGGCCGTCCACCAGCACTGGCAAAGAGCTGCGGAGAAACAGAACTGCATTGTGGCACTTGGGGTCAAGCAAACATGAGGTGGTTTGGAAAGAGAATGACACTGTCAACCAATACATACAGACAAAAAGTTCAGGGTAATTTTCAGAAATCCCTCATTTTGGTATAAACATTGCAGCTGTAGTGCGCAAGATTTTTTTATTTTAATGAAAAATAAAACTTTATTGAGACAGGGTTGGAAAATACTTAGCCATAGCGTTCCTGAGCTGCAATGAATCGCTTTGCAATAATAACTGACAGACAAGGCTGCTGAGGTTGGTGTTGGCAGGAGTTCTCTACAGATATGTCACACATCACAGTGCTCCATGCTTGGGAAGAAGTCCTACTTCATGCAAAACCGATGAAAGCCAAGCTTACATGTACCTAGAAAACATGATGAAAATGTAAATCAGATTGAATAACAAACTACACAAAGAACAGAAATTGACAAAAAAAAAAAAAGATAGACTTGAAGTGATCAGACATTTTGTGTTTAACTAGCTGGCTAGTTTGCTGAAATCAGACTAATATGGAGCAATTCATAACAAACTCATAAAAAAAAAAAAAAAATTACACTTACACCTCTACTCTGTGCACTTTGTTTCTTGTGGAACTCAATTAATGGATCTTGTATAGTAACACTACTTGTATTGTTCATTTGTATGTCACTTTGGATAAAAACGTCTGCTAAATGTATAAATGTAAATACAAATGTAATTGAATAACAGTCCCTTTAACAAGAGCTCGATTTTTAGCTAGGTAGCTAATCTTAGCCAGCTAGCTCACTTTGCTGATCTTGTATCCTGATTCTGCAGAACAAATCATGACATTAGCTAGCTTACATTAGATAACTAACGTGGACTAGCTACCAAAAAGTGGAAGGATAAATATAGTTGTTAATTTACCCAATTCTCATGCAATACTGATAATAACACAACAGGAATGGCAGCAGATCCTCTGAGTTTTAAATACTTGAGCTGTGCCTGAAACCAGTAAGTAGTTAATCACCTCTGGGCTGTCCTTGATTAGCAGTAAAGGTTTGAGTTTTGCAATGACTGTATTCATTAATAAATTCAAGCTGCATCAAACTGTTGTAATAGATTTAAGTACTAATATTATAAACCACACATTGTCATGAACAACAATGGTACAGTTGTTTTTTTTTTTCATGTTAACAAATTAGATACCTGATAACTCCATGTGATTCGATGCATAATGTTTTTTGTTTCAAGAGAGTGAAAATTTAAGTCCAGATAATTTATGCATTGCGTATGTCATGTGCTTGTTGGATTCACAGATCTGATTTATGGTGTCAGACGTCCAGTCATAAACAAAGCATTTTTTTTAAAACACCAGGGACTCATTTGATCATCTTGAGCATTTTACTGGAAAATTCCCGTTTCGTTTCAGCGTATTTCATTCCTTTCCAAAATCTCACAGCTTTTGATCATAGAGTTGGAAGCACTGGATGTGGCACCAAATGCCGAAAAGTGAGAGTTATTCTGTTTAAGCATCAGGCTCAAACGCGACAGAGTATTTCTGTTGCACAGCCCATTATATAGTCAGCACACACACATACATACATATATATATATATATATATGTGTGTGTGTGTGTGTGTGTGTGTGTGTGTGTATTCAGAGAGGCAGGGAAGTTACTGAGGAAAGGAAATGCTTTTTAGTTTGTTAGATTTACTGCTTTGGATCTGGTATGATTGGGTGAACAGGAATGCTAGGAATGAATAGTAAATCATTCCTGCACTTCCTCTGTTCTTAACTTCTGCATTTCTAGAATAAAGTCGGCGAGCCCATGAGGCTTTTACTGTGTTACACTGCCTGGCACGTTTCATGCTTGTTGTTTAGACTGCGATTCAAGTGCTCATTTTGTTTTCAATCAAGCTCTTGAGGAATCCCTATTACCCTTTTCTACTTAATCCAAGTTATTAAAATCAAGCTGAAAAAGCATCAAAGGAGGTTTTAAAGGTGACACCTTGTCTGTGAGACATGCTCTAATGAGGTATTCCGATGTTGTCATGCACATGCAGAGACTGTCCAGATTCTTCTAGTTAATGTCACACGATTCAAAACCGTCCCCTCAAATTGTGCCTTTTTACATCTGCTTTTTTCAGCATTTGCTAATAGGTTTGACTCATTGCTGCAGAAGATGCAGAAGACGCAGAAGACCTTGTGGTCCTCCCGGACCATGGAGGAGCTCTGCAGTTTTAGCATATGGCTACCCAGTGGGATTTACTCTGTGCTACAGCAGGGAGCTGTTCTGATCTTCCTTCATGAACAGCAGAGGATGATAACCTTCATTTGACCCTGGTCAGGCTCACATCCAAACTCGCCTAGCTCTTTTTTTACTGGAAAGAATAAAATAAAATAAAATAGTGCAGCATTGGAAGCAAAAACATACACTATCTAATGAACATCCTAAATATACACTATATAAAGATTAATTGAAGGTGAATAGCATATGCATGTTAGCCTACTAGGGTGAAAGAAGCAATTTTATGTCTCTGCATGTTCACAGGACTTGGCCTGAGGGAGTTTGTGTGCAAAAGCCCAGTGAACTCTCATAAGAGTACCATTTTACGTTTAGCTTGGTGCCGTTTCTGGTCCCATTACAGAGTCAGGCAACACAGAGATGGTGCATTTGTGCATTCTGGAAAACCACAACTGACAAAAATATCCTGTAAAATGCCAGTTCTTCCACGCTATTAAACGATTTTTAAGTGACACCCCCCGAAAAAACCCACAAGAAAAACGAGATTTATCAATTACAATACACTGTTGGAAAAATATTGGTTTTGGAACAAACGTGTCAAACGTGTCCTGCTACAAATTAAAATTTACATACAATTGGATTCATTGTTTTTGGCCTTTAAATTAGGGATTACGTTCTAGAAGGTGGGGGCTCTGATTCTGACATGAGTACTGACAAATATGGACTAGTACTGTAATGTTTGTGTTGTAATTTGGAATTCTGAGCCTAAATATCACAGAAAATGTTATAGGTTTTCACTATATCTGTTTAAACTAAACTACAACCGGGTATCTAGACCTAAACCTATCAGTGTTTGTTGGGATTAAAATATCTTATGCTTGTTTTCTGGCAAAGATTTATGATATAAATAATAATAATAAAAAAACATCCATTCATTCATCTTCAGTAAGTGGGTGTAACTGAATATGAATATGAGATGCTTTTCTGCTCACTGCATTTGTAAAGAGTGGTTACTCTAGCCATTCTGTCAGCTCGAACCAGTCTGGCCATTATCCTCTACTCTCTGTCAGGTGTTGCAGAACCTGTATGTTTTTTTTTTGTGTGTGTTTTTTTTTTTTTTTTTTGCTTTTTTAAAACAAAAAGTGTGTTAAAATCCCAGCAGATCAGCAGTTCCTCAGATATTCAAGCCACCCTTACCACAGTTTAAAGTCAGTGCAGTCACAATTTTTTTTTTGCATTCTCTTCACTTCCCTCTTTCCTGCAAATATATGTACGTAATTTGTTTAGACTGATATGGATACTATGATCTTGGTTAAATCTTAGTATTTGTACCTCAATATCTTATCTCGGTTGGCCGAATAGAGCACACAGCCCACACAGAAAACTATAATTAAGATTAAATCTCAAAGCAACTAAAGAAGCAAAAAAAATTTTAATAAAATAAAAACAGCAAGAGGTAATAAGGTTCCACTGCAGGCTTGCTGTGCTTGCTCTCCATGCTATGGTGACAATCCTGGGGAGCCGCTGCTCCTACGAGTCCAGAGGAGGCAGTTGTGGTGGTTTGGCCATCTTGCAAACAGCCATGTCCCAATGAATAGAAGACCCATGGCAATCCCAAAACCAGTTGCAAGATTATATCAAACTGGCTGGGAATCAAGAAGTCTGGACTGACCTTCTCAGCTTGTTGTCACTATGAACCTACCAGGTATAGTAAAAAGAAAATCCATCCATCCAGTTTCCATACCGCTTTATCCTAAAAAGGGTTAGGGGAGCCTTGAGCCTATCCCAGGGAACCCGGGGCACAAGGGGGGGACACCCTGGATGGGTGCCAATCCATCGCAGGGCACATTCGCATACACATTCACATGCTACGGACAATTTGGAAATGGCAGACAGCCTACAACACATTTATTTGGACTGGAGGAAGAAACCAGAGTACCTGGAGGAGACCCCTGGAGCACGGGGAGAACATGCAAACTCTGCAAAAGCAGGATTCAAGCTCACAGCTATCCACAATACAAAGAGCTAGGAGAGGGCAAAGATGCTGGTTTGACAAAATGCTGAAAATATGAATAACCTTTATATTAATTATGGGTCTGTTTTATTTTCTAGGAGTGTACCTGGTCTTAGTTGCTCAAGTACCATCCAACAAGACCATCCAAGCAAATCAGACCTTAATGTATATACAGATGGGTGACAAATGAATGGAATATCCAAAATAGAGTGTGTTAGTAAGTTGACCATTTAGTGGAGGGATGACCACCAGTCTTCTAAAATAAATGTCCTCAGTTTTGTGTTTTGAGAGCGAGAAAGAGAGAGCCATCTAACATAACAGTCAAAATCTCCAAGTGGTTTGAGATCTGGACAGTGTGAAGGCAATAGCACATGATTTGCATAATTTTCAGACTCATGAGCAGTTGGATTGCCCTATGGATTGGGGTATTATGATCCTGGAAGAGATCACATCTAGCAATTTGCACCTGTCTTTATAAAAGTATGTACAGTATATATTGGTGTGTCTGTGTGTGTCTATTTGTTGCAAGTGGAGTGCAGCGGATAGTGTAATGTGAATATTTGTGTTGGAAAGGAGGGGTAGGAGAAGAAGAGGCAAAGAAAAGTGTGGCTGGGGGCACAGTGAGTAAATGGGAAACACACACTCTGGCGGGACGCTTTGGCTTGGCCATGCTCTGATCGAGAGCCAGCGGTAACGCCAGTCAAGTTTTTTATATCTTACTTGTTCAGCCAAAATGGTTAAACACCCCTGCAAAGCTCAGCACTTGTCCTCCAGGCACAATCCATACATCTTTTAACATCAATGATACTGCACATTAACATAACAAAGTATACAGTATGTCAACTGTGGATGTGTGTTGTTCCGGGGAGTCTGAGGTCTTTTGAGTTGATCCCATATAACTTAATGAATCACACACACACATATGTTGAAGTGGACTGGTGATAGAGGAAAAGGGCTGGAAACATACTTTTTGGTATTGCATACAGGATTATGCATGTAGCATGATAAAATCAGGCCATGTGGTTACTAGAAATGTTGCAAAGTACATAGCTGATTTTGATCATATGTTGAAATATTGCAGGGTTGCACAATGATGGAGTTGATAGTGTTGCTGCTTCACAGCTCCCAAAAACATGGCAACCATAAATTGTGCTTAGCTGTGAATTAGTGTATGGTTGATGCTATGTGATCAACTGGTTTCCCATCACAATGTTCTAGGGTAAGTTCTTGATCCACTGTGATGAATGTAATGGTTGGTGGAATAGTGTTTCCAGTTGACCATATTGGTGGAGTATATTTAGATATTTACAGTTGCAATCAAAATTATTCAACCCCCATTGCAAATCAGGCTTATTGCCAAACAGAAGCAATTGAAAAGTTCAACACAATGATTCCTTCAAGTGGTTTCCCCAAATTCAACTGAAAATGCAACTTATAATGATTTCTCCACTTTCAAAATTATTCTTCCACCTGAATAGAATCCCTCACAACAGCACAAATATGCAAAACAGGTGTTGTCGCAAGCATACCTGATGTAACTAATCAAGAGCTTCATTACTTGCCAACAGACTTCATATAAAAACCACAATAAACTTTCTTTTACTATTACACTATCTGCTGTAACCAGATGAGGATGGGTTCCCTTCTGAGTCTGATTCCTGCCAAGGTTTCTTCCTCATATCATCTTAGGGAGTTTTTACTCGGCACCATTGCCATCGGCTTGCTTAATAGGGATAAATTCACACATTTAAAATTTGTATCCTGTGTTTATATATTTCTGCAAAGCTCCTTTGAGACAATGACCATTGTAAAAAGTGCTATACCCCAGGTACGTCTTGCACTAGACCTGCTACAGTTTGCATACCAGGAGAAAATGGGCGTGGATGATGCCATCACATATCTCCTACACAGGATGCATTCTTACCTGGACAAGGGGAAAAGTGCTGTGAGAATCAAGTTCTTTAATTTCTCCAGCGCTTTTAATACCATTCAACCCCTCAGACTAGGTGACAAGCTCTTGCAGATGGGTGTGGATGCTCACCTAGTATCCTGGATTGCAGACTATCTGACAGGGCGGCCACAGTTCATCAGACTGAAGAACTGCCTCTCTGACACTGTGATCAGTAGCACCAGAGCTCCACAGAGAACACTGCTCTCTCCAGTCCTGTTCACCCTGTACACGTCTGACTTTTGCTACAACACAGATTCATGCCACATACAGAAGTTTTCGGATGATACTGCAATTGTGGGGTATATCAGTGATGGGCATGAGGAGGAGTACAGGAGCCTGGTGGAGGACTTGGTGCAAACTCAACCACCTACAACTCAACACTGCTAAGACCAAGGAGATGGTGGTAGATTTCCGATATATTTCCAGAAGTCTAAGCCTGCTCGGCTGCCAGTTACCATTGAGGGGGTTAAGGTGGAGGTGGTAAACACTTACAAGTATCTGGGAATACATTTGGACAATAAACTGGACTGGTCAGTCAACACTGAAGCACTCTACAAGAAAGGGCAGAGCAGGCTGTACTTCCTGAGGAGACTGCGGTCCTTCAATGTCTGCAGTAAGCTCCTCTGGATGTTCTATCAGTCTGTTGTTGCCATCGTCCTCTTCTATGCTGTGTTATGCTAGGGAGGAAGCACTAAGAAGAAGGATGGTGGATGACTAGACAGGCTGGTAAGGAAAGCTGGCTCTGTTGTGTATCACTGAACTGGAGTGTATCACTTCAGTGTCAGACAAAAGGACCCTGAACAAACTGATTAATATTTTGGACAATGACTGTCATCTACTCCACAACACTATCATAAAGCAAAAGAGCTTGACCAGTTGGAGGCTATGCTCACTGCCATGCACAACTGACAGGCTGAGGAAGACTTTTGTCCCTAGGACTATACAACTCTTCAATGCTTCACTTAAAGGAAGAGGTGAGATAGACTTCTCTATATAGTCTATCTGCCTCTTCACCTTTTCAAGGATTCTCATACACTTCCATGACCTCCTATAACAATGTTGTGTACTGGTCCTCTGTGTGACTGTATACACTGTCTACATTGTTTATGGACTATATTAGCCCACTTGTACAAGCCCTAAATCTATTTCCCAGTCTGTGGATCCTTGATTTGGTATATTTTACTGTTTTTTTATCAGTCATTTTTAACATCCTGTTTAAACTGTATTGTATGTTGTACTGTGACTGATGTCTTGAACCACTGGGACCTTGAATTTCCCCTTGGGGATCAATAAAGTATCTATCTATCTATCTATCTATCTATCTATCTATCTATCTATCTATCTATCTATCTATCTATCTATCTATCCATCCATCCATCTATCCATCCAAATAAAATTTAATTGAATTGTACCAAGTGTGCTTGAGCTGGAACACATGAAATACCTGCACTGGCTAGGGGCAAAAGATGCATGGAATACCTGGACAGGGCAGAAAAAGAAAGCAATTAATGGCTGCAGCCCTATTTCTGAGAAAGCAGGTTGTGAAAAACCCTCGAGTGACTGCAAAAGATCTGAAGCAAGACTTGATGGCAACAGGCACTGAGGTTTCAGTGAGCACAGTAAGGCACATACTACACGCAGAAGGCTTCCATGCCAGAACTCCAAGACGTACACCACTACTGACCCAAAAGCAAAAGAAAAGTTGGCTCAAAATTACCGTATTTTCCGCACTATAAGGCGCACCTAAAAGCCTTAAATTTTCTCAAAAATCTGCCGTGCGCCTAATAATCCGGTGCGCCTTATGTGTGGACTGAGTTCCAAAATCTGTAAAAATGTGCGACTTTGGTTGGCGGAACAACCGTATGCACCTTATAACACGGTGCGCCTTATGTATTGGTCAAGTACAGAAATAGACCCCGTAATGGAGGTGCGCCTTATAGTGCGGAAAATACGGTATATAAATAAGCCACAGACGTTTTGGGATTGAGGTTACAAGCAATCTGATGCTACACTGGGTACAGAGTCACCCAAACTGGACAGGTGAAGATTGGAAAAACTTTCTTTTTTTCTTTTAAAATTTTGACACTACAGTTTCAGTGAGTATAGCTGTTGAGTATATATAGCTATACTGCTTACAATTTGTGCTTAGTAAAGGACTGCTGTGGGCTTCATTAAAAAGACAGATGCGCCTGGGCTTGTCAAGGCTGTTTAATATACATGTTTAATATACATCACCATCTGTTTTAAAACCCACTCTTTGCATGAGTTTTCTTAGTTCACAGATTCCAAGTCCGTCTTGAGCCCCATTACTAGATGGCAACCACAAACCTCTTCAGTTTTCACAGGATGTGATAGACATTTCAGACATTTCAGATTGCATCAAAGGTGGTCTGATACCCAGATGTAGTTGCTAAGAACTGGGCTCAATAAAATCTAAATGTGAAGCTACATGCCATCAGGTTATATACCCCAATCACAATGCCAGCTGTGGGGTGACTGCTGAGTCTCGGGCTGCATGGTAAAGCTATAATTTGTTATATAAGAGTTAGCATGCTTCGTCTGGCTAGCTGACAGAGCAGGAGCAGGCATGCAGTATTTAGATTAAACCCCATTCTTCCTTTGTAGCCAAGTGGCATGTTTGCTTTTCTAGCACTGTTATAAATGACAAATGTATGCACTCCCAGTTGTGCCATTTAGTCAGAAAACCTGATCTCTGTCTACTTTGCACTTATGCTTTCCTCAGTCAGAGCTCTCTTCTTCATTATGCCATCAAGCTGCAAGTTCTCTTTAGCTATGCACAGTGCAGCCAGCGGCTTTGTACGCAGAGGCCATGCAGTTAGTCGACAAGGTCATGTGGAGGTGGCTGAGATGAATGCCATATAATCTTTCACTGTTTTGACCTTGGATGAGTCACTGACATGTTTCGTGACATGTTCCAAATAAAAAGATTGCATGGCAACTCGAATCCACACAGCTAACGCTAATAAGCACAGTGTGTTTAGTTATGCCATTAGATTTCAGTGACCCTTTCCATGTCATTTTGTTCTTATCCCTGCATAACCTGTGCTGGATCTCGGCAGCGAGGACCTGTAATTGTACTTTCAGATGCATGGCCCAGAGGAGTTAACTGGAGAGCGAGTGTGAGAGAGAGACAGAGAGAGATGGATGTGCTGACAGATAGATGGCCGGTGTCCCTCTTCCTCCTGAGCCACATTCATTAAACACTCATCTGATTCTGAATCTACCATCCAATCCTACCAGGTGATCTATTTCAATAATCCATTTATGTCAAGTCAAGGCTGTGCAGTCCCTCCCATTTTACCACAGAATACACAATGAGATTATACATTATAAGAAGATGTATTTTCCAAGCATATTTTCTTTGGCCATGATGATAGAAAGATGGCATATTAAAAACTTTTCAGAATGAGCAACTAGCAATCTAATTCCAGTTATTTATTTATTTATTTATTTATTTATTTAGTAGTTTTTTTAATGAAACGCCTATCTACAAGTGAGGCTACTTTTCTTATATTTACCAAAACATATAGATTTACACCACTCAGAGAAAGCCCAATAGGTAATAAATCCCGGTAATGTTATTACTCCATCGGAAAGCCAATCTGAAATGTACCTTTGGAAAAATGAAACATATATATATATATATATATATATATATATATATATATATATATATATATATATATATATACTGTATATATATACTGTATATATATATACTGTATATATATATATATATATATACTGTATATATATATATATATATATATATAGTCAATCTCACTGCGGTTTTGATGTTTCATTTGACAAAATCTTGATTTCTTTGCCATTTCTTTTAACATGTCAGGCAGCTCGTCTAATATGACAGTAAAAAGCAAGGTCCTTTTTTTTTTAATACACAATGTGACTCAAGCCCAGAAAACTGCATTGTTAGCTCAAGCAACTGGTGATTCAGACCCTCATATTGCATCAGGCTTTGAGACTTTCATGTCCCTGAAAGGCAGTTGACAGGAGAGTGAAGTTGCAGACAGTGGACATCTCCTGGGGTTTGACCAGGTAGGATGATTGATAGAGAATCCGGAAAACCAATATCTGTGTACATGGGAACATATGTATCTCTCTCTCTCTCTCTCTCTCTCTCTCTCTCTC
>JAFFST010000134.1:8395-21219 GCA_022414735.1 Noturus placidus | reverse complement strand
TATATATATATATAATACTAACCCATTGCACAGTCAGTCTTGAATACAAATAATGTCAGAAAAAAAGAGTCTAAAAATATAACCAGTGTAAATGTAGACTAAAAAACAATTAGTAAACAATAAACAAAAACAAGTAAAAGTGGGCTACATAATACAAGGTTGCTTTAAACTTTTTTTTTTCTTTCCCCCTTTCCTTTGTTAGGAAACTTTCGATTCGCTCGAGCGCGAATCGATTCGACGGACTCGCTTTAAAGAGTCGTTCAAAAACAAACGATTCATCGCGAATCGCCCATCACTAGTTTGCAGTCGGTCGCCCGCGCGCGCGCTCTCTTCCCTCTTCCCCCGACCTGCCATGGATGTTACGCCGGTTAAATATGCGTTCATCGTTATTTTGCTTCACTTTCAGCACACAAAGGCTCTCTATATCACCGACAGTATAGGTATGTCCAAAGGTTTTTCTTCTTGTTTATTCACTACTGATGGCTACTTTCTGTCTGGAGTGCGGAGAGAGATCAGGGAGCGTTCAAATAAAGCGTCAGATCATGCAGGATAAAACGCGGTGTTTGGAAACAAAACACGAGTCTTAAGTAAATAACAACATTACAGTGCGACAGATTCAGAGGAGAGAGTGAAAGAATCTGCAAGGAGCAATGCCCTGAATGTCAGCAACCTTTTCCTTTCCGTGTCTCTAACTTTTCCCCCTGTGCTTGCCTTCAATCCTGCCTCTAAACCCTGACTTAGAAAATGAAACGTCTTCATGAGGAACTTTGAAATAACAACAAAAACCAAACGCATGCCATCTCTGCATGTAATTGTTGCTTGGTAACTTTGTGAGTGTGTGTGTGTGTGTGTGTGTGTGTGTGTGTGTGTGTGTGTGTGAGTGTTAATCTCCCTGACTCTTCAGACTCTACTGAGATCTCCATGAGGTGCTGCTGGTGGAGGTGAACTAGCTGATGTAGGCAGTGTTTTTGCCTTTTAATATTCTGTATAAAACTCCGGCATTAGTGTCACTGCTTCACTCCTTCAGCAGGCTGTAGGTGTTTGCACCTTTCCTCTGAGGTGAAGTTCACTTGCATATGCATGGGATTCAGTGTGCACGCACTCCTGACACTACCCTGCACACTGATGGAAACTTGGCCTTCTTCTGTGGATCAGGAATGCACGACTCTGTGGAAGTTCTAGGACGAGAACACTCTTGTGTTGAATCGTTGCACCTTCTTTGTATTTTCCTAAAGCCTGTGTAGATATGAAGAACGTCCCTGTCCCTACTGATCATTATTAATTTATGCACCGACCGAATTGCTGTATGTGAAGGATGTGTATTGACAGCGCGTGTGTGTGTGTGTGTGTGTGTGTGTGTGTGTTTGTGTCTATGGCAGATTCCCTGCAGCATGTCCTGAAGGAGTACGCCCTGGTGAAGCCGGCGAGCGTGGACACAGATGGACGCTTCCTGTCCCACGCCGTCTCGGCTGACCGCCTGAGTGGGCTGCAGCACCGGCGCAGGAAGAGAGACGAGCACAGAGGCCCAGAGCGCCACGAGACACTCTTTTACAATGTCACCGTTTTTGGACAGGAGTTTCACATGCTCTTGAGGCGCAACTCGCACTTGGTGGCCCCGGGAGCGACTCTGGAGTGGCACGAAGAGGATAACCGAACCCGGACAGAACCACTACTGCCAAGCAATTGCCTGTACGTGGGCCATGTTACTAATGTACCAGATACTTCAGTGGCCATTAGCAACTGTGACGGCCTGGTGAGTGAATTCTCTTTGAAATGTAACACGATTCTTGACTTGGCTCCAGTGTTATAATAAGCATTCTCTTTGGAATTTGTTTATTTCATAACGGGCACTGATTATTTAATTAGGAGAGAGTAGTTGAAACCACTGCTATCGTGTTTATGGTAAATCTCTGGGTAATGGTCCATTTTTACTACGATTAAAGTATTGGCACCCTTGGGCCCATTGAGTTCCTTATTGAAGGCCAACAACCTACTGTGTGTTTTGTGCTCCACAGTACACCCTGTGAGGTAGTTAAGCGACAGCACCATGTATTTCTTTTTTTTTTTCTCTTGAGCACATCTTTAAAAAGATTTGTCTATTAAACCATGGTTATATTTTGATTCGGGATTTATTCCTATTCATCGGATCTCCTGTTTATTCTAGCAGTTTTGAGATCAGGACTGAGCGACTGGTTATTGGCAAAACAGAGCAGAGAGCGCTGCTGGCATCGAACATTTATGATGTTTATCAAATATCACACGTCTCATGTTGCCCCAGCAAATGTGCTCTCAATAAATAAAAGTCCATGAATGAGAAATGGACGTAAATGTTATTTGCGTGTTTACTTTGAATTCTGTCCACGTGGAAGACTTCATCTCTGAGGATCCTGCTTTCCATATCTGTGGAACTGCATATGTCCATTCCATGGAGGCTTTTTAAATTTATACACATTCATATACATTCCTCATGATTACATGAGTACAATAAAAAAGGACAATTTTATTTGGGAAACATGCACGAGTCTTTCCTCCGTTGCATCGACACGTGACTTACGTGGAGAGAGTTACCTTTTCATCACGAACTCATCGAGCTGTGAGCGTGAGCGTGTCTGGACGTCTCCCTGATACACTGTTATGACCAGGGGCGTTAGCTGGACTGTTAATCATCCAGGGCTGAGCCCAGATTCTTCTCCATGCATTTTTTCCAACTCGGCTAGTGTTTTATGGAAGCTGAGGTAACATGGTAAATGGTAAATGGCGCACTTATATAGCGCTTTTATCCAAAGCGCTTTACATTGTGTCTCATTCACACACACACTCACTTACCAATGGTAGCAGAGCTGCCATGCGAGGTGCTAACTTGCCATTGGGGCCAACTTGGGGTTCAGTGTCTTGCCCAAGGACACTTCGGCATGTGGAGTCATGTGGGCCGGGAATCGAACCGCCAACCCTACGATTAGTGGACAACCCGATCTACCACCTGCATGACAATGTAAGACATGATCAGAAGCAGTTGGATTTATCATAAAACATGCCTTGGGTGTTGTCACTGTTTGTAGGACTACCAGACTGATAAAATATAAAACTTTTCTATCTAGTTTGGTGTCGCGAGCCAAGGGGAGTTACAACTAAGCTATCATTGTATGGGTTTAGCTGCAATAGTGCCATGCAAAGTACATTATCTTTCCTTATTCTCTCCTCAATTCATGTTCACATAAACTGGAACTATAGACACTTACACAGCCTGTTTTCCTGCTCAGCATCAGAAGATGTTAGTGTTTCATTTTCAACCCATTTACTGGTTAAAAAAAAAACAGCGTATATCCATTTTTCCTCACACTGACTGACTGTGAGCTAGCGTTTGGCAAAATTGAGAGACTGTCAGCCAATAAGACACAAGTATTTCTACATATTTTCCTGTAAACCTCGTCTGATTGGTCTCGCCTCTGTTCAGTGAAGATATAAAATTAGATCACCGCTGTCTTCTTTTACTGATGTTCAGTTATGTAGTGACAAACTGCTCCAAGTGGAGAATTATTCGGGGCTAAAGAAAAACTCTTCGGGGCTACAGCCACGAATGCCCTGACCAGGTTATACATCTGGGTGTGACCTCACACATGATGTCTCCTGTTTTCACCTTCCATCATGCTGCTTGACTGCAGGACCAGAGGCAATGAGTGTGCCAGCCTTCTAGTGAACGTGCGCACACACACACACACACACTTACTCACACGTACACACAGATACACACAGGGCATCCCGCGAGATGACGGACCCGGCTTGGAGTCTGGCCAAGCTGAATGGCAGGATTACTCCATCTAACCTGCAGTGCTTTTACTCAGCGAAGGGAATCTAGTGGGAAAACAGGCTTTCAGCATTCGGATGTGAGAGGCTTTGTAATTTAGTTACAATCCAGTTAGAGTTGACCTTGTAAGTCTAGGTTACGCTTTTTAGTTCACGTTTGTAATTTCTAGTTTTTATTTTGTAATGATACGGTTTCTAAGTACTGGATAATACAGGCATTGCAAGCATGCATTTATTTGGGAATATGCTGTAGGCTACAGTCTATTGTCTTATTGTACTGTTGTTTGCCTGAGCACATACATTTTCCTAATACAGCATGTTTGTCAGACTTTGTGATAACTCTAGCATTTGCAGTACCCATGCTTGAAGACTCAGCTCCTCTGAGAGCACTTTGTTGCAGAAACACCCTCAGCTCTCTCCCTCTGATTTATGTCTATCTAGAAATGTGCTCTCTTTTGCCATGAGGCTACTTCTTAATGTGATCGATCACCTGCGTTCCTTTATTACCAGATTGCAGTGTTGACAATTTCGAAACGTGTGACCAGCGGGCTGTACAATAGGTGCGAAGAGCTTCTGAAGCAGAGACTTATGTGGCAAGGATGCTGAGGTACTAGTTAATCAAGTAACATTTTGATGACGCAGAAGCATGTTCATTGTGCAGGAATGTTGTGGAAATAATGATACTGACTTTATTGGTCACATATACATTACAGCACAGGGAAATTATTTTCTTCACATACCCCAGCATGCCAGGAAGTTGGGGTCAGAGCACAGAGTAAGCATTATTATGGTGCCCCTGGAGCATAGAGGGTTAAGGACCTTGCTCAAGGGCCCAACAGTGGTAGCTGGAAATGCTAGGGTTTGAACCCAGAGCCTTAACCGCTAAGCCACCATTGCTCAATGATTATGCTGCACCTTGCACACTGTTGCAGCAAACATCTTCAGACATCTGATCTATCACCATAAGGCCTGGTTTTTACTTCTGTGACTGTGTATCTGCGAACACACCAGGCCATCTTCGTAAAGGTGTCTTTAACTCAATGTACATGTGTACACTAGGGGGCAGTGTTGCGTGTACCAATCCAGAATTTACAGGAAATAAACCACGAAAAAAAGAGTAGATGTATGCTGCGTCACAATTCGCCTACTTATACTATGCACTATAAGTATGTACTCTTTCTTTTTTCTTTTTTGTAACGAAGAAAAATTACATCATTCTGAGTGTGTAATAGGATTGGCACCCTGTCCAGGGTGTACCCCACCTTGTTCCCGATGCTCTCTGGGATAGGCTCCAGGTTCCCCATGACCCTGAAGAAGGATAAGCGGTATAGAAAATGGATGGATGGATGGATGGATGGATGAGTGTGTAATAAAAGAGTATGCAAGTACAGGGACACACCATCACGTCATGTAACGGAAGAGAATGTCGTCGCCTAGTTACGCACACCGTTACTGTAAAAACAATCTCTTCTTCATTCATTATTCCTTATATGATTTATACTATATATAATTTAATTGATCATTCCTTTGATTTATTTTTTCCACGCTTCATTTACACTTCTCTAAAATGCATCCTATAATTTTTTTTAGTAATCGTGACAAAACTCCTCCTCCCTCGCGGGCAAGGAGTTGTAGGCAATATTAGCTGTAAAAGTGTCCACAGATCCACAGTTAGAAAATCTACCGTAAATAGTAGACCACACAGGAACCTTGGGATAGTCATTTCAACATGGTACAATTTGGGACACACTACTTCTTATCAATTAGTCTCAACTAAATAAGATTAGTTAACTAATCTCAAATGTTATTTAGGATGGATAACAGGTTCTATCCATAGGATCTATGGAGGATCATAGGATCTTAGCCAAAAGTAGTGGACATTAGTGACTCCTCGGTTAGGGCTCTGCATGGCTGATGGGAAGGTTGAGAGTTCAAATCGTAGTACTGCTGATCTGTCACTGTTTGGTTTCTGAGCAAGTCCCACATTTCCAGCTACTCGGCTCAGTCCTAAGTCGCTTTGGATAAAAGCAAATGAGTAAATGCAAAAACAAGGCAGAGGAGTAATTCGTACAAGCCAGCATGGACATAACTTTGCTTTGAAGCTTTGCACAATCTATTATATACGAAGTCAGTTTGCCCCGAAAGTCTTTCTGAAGTGTTTTCTCTCTGTGGTTTTTTTCATCAAAGCACATCAAATGAACTGTTTAGTTGTTTGTCCACAATTCTGGCAATCACAATATGATCATTTCAGCAAGCTAAAGGAGCTTAACTTATCCAGATGTGGAATTGAAGCATGCAATAGCCAAATGAACATTCATTGATGCTAGAACCATTGGTCTTCGTGACATATACCACACTGCAGTCACAGAACATATACCGCTTCAAATGCTCCACCTACAGGATGCACAGGATCTGAGAACTTTTTGCCCCATTTTCTGTCCGCAACCTTCAGAATCGTAAAAGTTGCGATCGGATTAAAGTTTTATACTTCTGCGCACCTGTTTCTAGTCTGAAATGCTAGAACGTTTGAAGACAGAGGAGCGAGGCGTGTTTTGAGGCAAGTTAATGGGTTAAATAATTTACAGAATCCTGCACTAAAAAAGTTATTCAAGAGTTTCATGCGAAGCAGTTGAGGGGTGAGTGAACAAGTTTTTCTTGCGTGTTTGCCAGCAGGCTTTGAGGAAAGGTTTGTGTTCAGTCATCTGTACGCCAGTCATATCAGTTTTGTTTTCCTGTGAACGTAAGTGGTTCCTTGTGGCGTGATTTTTGTGGAAACGTTCCGTAAACGTTTAACGCAATAGTGTCAGGAAATGATCGCGATATTTCTCAGAATGATGAAGTTGGCAATGGTTTTCATAACCTCGATTTTGCCGCATGCTTGCACCTCTGATGCCAATAGCATTTAGAGAGAACCAGTGAAAAGAATTTCATTCATGTATTTAATTTCTTTATTCACATAATACGATATATTTGACGTAAATATAATTCCGTGTATTAACTTCAAAAGAGATGGAGAGAAAAAAATTGCGGCTAAAAACCCGACTATTTAAAGCTGCTATAATGTCGTAACATGAACTAGCTTTACTTTAAAATATGGCTGGGCGATATATTGAAATACTACCAATATCGTGATAAATGATTACGTGATACATTTTTCTGAGATATCGTTTCATGATGATGTATTTTTTTTAAACATTTTTAATCATTACAAATTAAATGGTTCTGAATGGATGCTGTTGATTTGATGTATTTAAAAAAAACAACTTCTTTGTCTTTTTAGGCATTAAAGAAAACTATCGTCAAACTCCGTTTAACATTTTTGTTTGTTTGTTTGTTTATTTTATTACCGTTTTGCAGACAGTTTGCTAGCTACATTATATATTGTGATAAGATTGCGTATTGTAGGAATGTCCTCGCGTATCATTTTGTGGTATCTTTATCAGCCCTAGTTTAAATGATGTTTCCTACTCCAGCTTTGCACACTACGTCATTTTGATTGTAAGTTGTACATTATCCGCAACTTACACACTAACAGTACAAGCAGTTCTTCTTCATTTTAAAGCTTCATGAATCAGAGCCTTAGTTTCATCTTTATCGATTTTTGTCTCAAAGCAAACAGAATTTACAGAGAGTCTTATTGTCTGGTGCAAGCAATTGTCTGGAAAATAAATGGCTTTAATGCATGTGCCGTAGCTGTCAGTATGAACGTTGCAATGTGTGCTACCTAAAGATGAAGACAGTTTCAGAATGTGTAATGCAAACACGATTTTTCTTTTTATTTTACTCTTATACTCCAGAAAATATGGTACTAGCAGTAACTTTACTGCACTAGATTATGCTGGATATTTGGAATAAATGTATCTACGACTATGTCCAGCCCCCCGAAAAGGTTTTCCTCATCAAGAGTGATTAGAAACGTCTCACTTGTTTATTTTTTTATCAAGTGGATCGTCTGTTGCATGATCACGAATGTGCTATGGCATGATCTTTGACAGCTATGCATTGCAAAGCTTACACAGCATTGTAGCTTTATATTTTACATTTATTCACTTAGCAGACGCTTTTATCCAAAGCGACAAAGCTTTACAAGCTTATTTCATGCTCCTTCTCATGCATGTTTAATGACCACGGCCACATACATAAACAAGCATACGCACATGCACACACACACACACAAAAACGCCTGTGACCTTCCTAATGATTAATGCAGCTAATTCATGCTGTGCTACACTTAAATCAAACCCTAACCTCAACTTCATTTTTTTTAAAATGCTGCAGCTGCTGTTTGCAAAAAAAAAAAAAAAAGAAGTTTTCCTCATGGGAACCATCTAGATAAACAAAATCTAGTCCCCACCTAGTTATAAAAATATGCCCGCACACACGCACACACACACACACACACACAAAGACACACACACACACACTGTTGCATAATTTTATTTATTACAACTGGGATTGTCAATTTTTTTGTTTTGCATTCCAGGACCTCTATATCTGTAACAATAATACAAAAAATTATAATTAAAAAAAATAAGGAACATAATTCAGTTGTTGAAATATTGTCATTTTTTTTCTTTTCATACGTGTACTATTTATTGTAAAGCTTTTACTCTTGAAATTTCCATTCACAGAACCTATTTGTAAACCCATTTTTAAACTTGTCATTATTATTATTGTTGTTGTTGACTTTTATCAGATGGATTAAATCCATCTGATACAAGTGATTAGTTAAACAGGCTAATAATATGAATAAATGGATATCCCTGCTGGCTATACTTCATGGACCCCTATTTGAGAATAGAAGAACGGCTGTCTATTTCTGTTCATAACCTTTTCCTATCTTTCAGCACTGGTTTTCCTTTTGCCTGTTCTTAACAAGCTCTTCCTTATACTGCTTTTCCAGAGAAGGTTGTTGATGTTAGGCTGGCTGGTGTGAGTATTTCAGAAGCGCTGGGTTTTTTCAAGCGGTCTGTAGAGTTTCCACAGAATGGTGTGGAAAACAAAAAAAAAACAACCAGGTTTTGGGGTGGGAACTCCCTTCTGATGAAAGAGATCCAAGGAGAATGGCCAGCCTGATTGGATCTGACCGGAAGGCAGCTACGGTAATGCAAATAACCAATCTTTACAACCGTGGTGAGCAGAAAAGCATCTCAGTACATGTCGAAACTTAAGGAGGTTGAGCTACAACAGAAGAAGACCACATTAGATTCCATTCCTGCCAGCCAAGAACGGGAATCTGAGTCTACAGTGATATTTTAGTTCCGTGTGATTGCCCGTCTGTCAGCACCGATTTTCCTTTTGCCAATTCTTAAGAATCTCTTCCTTATGCTGCTTCTCCACAGCATTATATCTGAGCAAACTTCCTTTGCAAGCCTGCAAACCTCTGCAGAATACACCCACCACTCGGCTCTGGCTCTGTCAGTTGCAGTGGGGCTCGAGCACCAAGGTGCATGATGGGAGGCCCAAAGCCCTGGTAAGTGAGAAGTGAGTAGGAGGCGGCGCAGCGACTGTGTGCCTCGATTCTCCAGCAGGGGCACAAGCTGTTGCTGCCACTACTGCTACTTTTCTGTAGGGGAACTTGTACTAAAGCGGATGTGCCTCCTACACAGAAGACACGTGTGGTGGTGCGTGTAATCCAACATCTTCCTGTTTGATTAGGAAGCTGGTCTTCGTGAGGAGTGCATCCTTGTCGCACACTTCCTCTGGCTTTAGCCTCGTGTGTGCCAATTTTGATATGGGAGAGAAAACTTCGAGTGCATTCCTCCCAGCACTCGTCATCTGTAGTGTCTTATTTTCCCCTGCTGAGGTTTTGAAGATATCTTTTCATCTTTTTTTTTTTTTTTTTTTTTGAGTTATGAGAATGGGTCTGTAGATAGAAATGTGCAAACATCTGGAAAGTACCAGAAAAAAATAAAGAGCACCTTTTAGGAGCGGATGTTGTACTGTATCAGAACGTTCAGGTTTTTTTCCTTTATTATGCAGCCTGTTGAACTTATCGTTCACTATGAGGCTCACGATTCAATATGTCTGCGTATCGGACAATGGTTCCACTGTGCCTCTGATGTTTCACATAAAGCTTGTCGAGTTACTAACAGGATGGCATTATTGGATCAGTATCAGGTGTCGGCAAAAACTCTGAGCACTGATGTTAATGTTGCATCAAATATGGAAAATCGGATTGCTGCATCATATTCACTACATACTGTAGTATGTAACATAATGGTATATTAGAACTTATGTAATGCAAAATATGGCAATAAAAACCAAAAAAAGATCAGATAAAAATGTGAAATCAGTGACTTTGATCATGGGTGTGTCTCAATCAGTTCCCTAGGTGGTGAATCAGTATATGATATACACGGGTTCAGAAACTGGTAAAGACCCTGGCTCACTACACATTGGGGCACTGATGACAGTGTACCCGCATTGTAAAACTTCAACACTGGCATTTATCAACAACACGCAGGACTGATATCTTTCTGTGCTTATACGTCATATAAATTTGTTAGCTTAATAATACATGTTTCTGTCATGGTACTTCCAGTATGATCATAGGTTAGCTAGTGTTTTTTTTTGTTTGTTTGTTTGTTTGTTTTTTCTCTTTTAAATCAGTAAACGCTGTAGACTGTAGTCCGTAGACGCAAACAAGTCATTTATAGAATGTCAAATAAAGTTTTTTTAAAAAAATTGCTAATGTAGGTAATCATTTGAGAGCTACAACAGCGATAACAAGCTTGTAACAAACATTTGTAGACGAAGTTGGCTGAGAGTTCGTCTGCTGTTTTGCCGAGCGGAAAGGCTTTAGAAAATATGACGTTATTTCCGGTAAGGGAACATATTGAGCATTGATACTCCGTGGTGCATTTTTAGGCAGCGATTTTGTGATTTTAAAGATGCCCGACTCACTGATCAGTACCCTGACTACTGAACTAAGGAGCTGATTGAGACGCACCCCATGACATGGTCATTGGTGCCAGATGTTCTGGTGAAACCGTGTGGTGTATTTCAGAAACCACCGATCTCCTGGGATTTTCACGTGAAACAGTCTCTAGAGTTCACACAGAATGGTGCACAAAACAAAAACGCATCCAGGTTCTGCCGGCGTAGATGCTTTCTTGCATTTATAGAGATCAGAGGAGAATGTTCAGACTGGTTTGTGCTGGCACGAACTCAAATAACTGCTCTTTACAACTGTGGCAAGCAGAAAAGCAACTCAGGACGCACAGCACGTCAATCACTGAGCTGTATGGACTATAATGGGAGAAGACCACATCGTGTTTACTGAACACAGACAGCTGAAGATGTCTCATGTCACACAGTAGGTGGTGTAACCTGTAATCGCTTTTTGCGATTTTTGCGATTTTGTCTCTAGTGAGCAGCGTTTGCATCAAGATGATCATGGTGTGTTTTTATTGTACCTCCTGTTGAAACCCAGTGGCCAGCATGTTTCTGTGATTGGAGATGGGAAGAGTTTTAATCTTCTGGCTTTTTGAAATCGAATACAATCAGTTGTGAGATCTATGAAAGTGTCTCTGTTCGTGTGCCATGTCTCAGATACACCTCAGGGATGCTTTAAAAGCCCCTGACTAAAATGTATCCATTTGGGCCAACTACAGAAACTAATCAGCAGGCCCTTAGTGAGGGATCTGTGGTGTGTGTATGTGTGTACTTGGCTTTTCAGTGGCAGACGATGAAAGAAGAATGCTAGTCAGAGGGGGGTGTTCCTTGAGTACTTTGATGATGTCATTAACATTCCACCTCTGACAAGAGAAACAAACCCTTTTAGCATGGCATCTCACGGTTCTCCGTAGTTCCAGCTACAGAACAGAGCTTGCTCATTCAGAAATGTACCAATCTGTGCAAGGGCATGCTGGGGAAGCTCAGATTTAAAGGAAAATCGAACTTGTTCTTGCTCTGCCTCTGGCTCACCATCTAAGTGTGTGCTGTGAAACCTCAGCCTAAGAGTCATGTGACGTGGCAGTTGGAAGTGTTGAGTGGGAGAGGGGCCTGTGCTGCATCAGCATAGCCTCTGATACCTTTAATACACTCGGAGGAGGGATGAGCAGGATTTCGTTCATGCAGTGTGTGTCAGTGAAAGAGCGGGAGTATTCCTCCTCTGCCTGTGTGAACTGGGTGGGGTGCTTATAACTCAACTCCTCAAATCTTTCTTGTATGAAATCATACAAAAGTCAATGTCCATTAGGGTTTTTTTTTTTTTTTTTTTAACGAAAGCTTAAAGTGCAGTTAATTATTTGTCATGCTATACGTTCTAATAGATGACTGCTTGAAGCCGTGGGATGCGTCCAAAAACACATTTTTACATGTGTTTCCCCTACTATAGAGCAGATTAGTACATGGTTTGGGATGCAGCCGTACTCTCTTGATTTCTGTCAAACGGTTGAGCACTGCCGTGTGTGTGTCCTGTCGCAGAATGTGGTGAAAACTCCCAAATGACTTTAATAGTGTAATTAATTTGTGTACATATATATCAGTATGTTTACATTGACAACAATAATCCGAGATTAACCCGATTAAGAAACTAGCATATAAACAGCGATTATTGATGACTTTAATCTGGCTAAAGTCATACTCGAAGTAAACTTAAATGGAATTAAGACATGTGGCGTATTCCTGTTTCATTCGCATTATCGAGGTGCATTACAGACACGTACACACCTTAATCACAGTAATAACGTCGAGTGGGAGTTTTCACCGCATTCTGCGACAGGACACACACACAGCAGTGGTCAACCGTTTCACAGCAAACAAGAGAGCACGGCTCCGTCCGAAACCGTGTACTTGCTTGCTATATAGTAGGTGAAATACATACAGTGGTGTGAAAAAGTGTTTGCCCCCTTCCTCATTTCCTGTTCCTTTGCATGTTTGTCACACTTAAGTGTTTCGGAACATCAAACCAATTTAAACAATAGTCAAGGACAACACAAGTAAACACAAAATGCAATTTGTAAATGAAGGTGTTTATTATTAAAGGTGAACAAAAATCCAAACCATCATGGCCC